>SNQJ01S0173845.1:0-20295 GCA_010110895.2 Picea sitchensis | reverse complement strand
TAATAAAAGGTCAACCTTCACGAAAGTTCTAGAAGGGGATCTTCTAGAAGGTGAGGTGGCATCTGTATGGTTGGGATCTTACTCGCTTCTATGATTTGGTGGGATCATCCTAATCTCTTTAACCATCTCTCTTTCACCTATATAAAGAGGGATTTCTCATGGAAAAGTTTAAGAAAGAAACTAAGGTTAATGAAGGTTGAATTGGCTAAGATTGTACGGAGAATTTTGCATTGGGTCATTCTTGAGAGCTTCATTTCAGTTCACCAAGCCATTGTGGATCTTCTTGATTCAAGTTTGGATCAAGTGTGTGTGTTGGAGAAAAGGGTCATCGGAAGGGGACCTTGCAACATCAAGGCTTTGGTTGTAATCTCCACTTTCATTATTTATAATAGTGATATTTTTCTTTCCCATAAAACTCATCTCGTCTTATTGTATGATTCCTTGATCACATACATAGGTTCTCTTTGAGTATGCTATATTGCTTTCACTTTGGTTGGCTTGTGTTCTCTTGCAGATATAATATCACAGGAGCACTAGAGTGGAGCTAGGACGACGACGACAAGAGGAAGTGATATTTAAATGGTATGTCACCTATCTTTCGTATGATAGTAAACTCAATGATTAGAGATTAGGGAAAGTGTCATGTCCTATTCTGTTTTGTTCTAGATCTAGGTGGATCTAGGGAGATCTGTTTATGTCCACATTTACCAATAAGTCCCATAACACCTGCGCTAGGGAGAGAAGATCGGACTCTAAATACATGGATGCTCATGAGTTGTTGCAGCAATTAAATCAAGCACACCTCGAGACATCAACATCACAGGGTTGAGAAGGGAATGAGACTTGGCTCAAGAAGTAGCTCAGAGAAGCACAAGACACGATCACTCAGTTGTGCAAGGCATAGAGAATGTTAAAGGAGATAATTGAGGAGCACTTCAGGGAATGTGAACCGGCCATGGAAAACATTCACGCAGCTCTATCCAGTGTGAAAATGAATCTGAAAGGGAACATGGTTTTGTGAAGACAAGCAAAGAATCTGGAAAGGTGCATTTGGTCTCTCGGGAAAATTCTTTGAATATCAAGACTGTAGACGAGGCCAGAAACTTAATTGATCAACCCTGTTTTGTTTTTTCGAACGCGGTGCGAAATTGTTTCTCCCCGTTTCTTGTTTCCTATTGAGGAGAAGGAACTCTAACGTATACCCACGTGACAGACATACATCGTGCAAATTTTGGAAACATATCTATCGTGAAGGACAAGTGTAGGTTGAGCACAAAACATTTTTGAAGAAAGGTATCGTCCCCTGATCGTTGTTGTCATCTTAGAGACATCGGTGACAGTTCATGGTTACCTGCCACATGCACACCTCAGCAAACGATCATGTCGCAGCAATCAAAGTCGTTACACTGGATGGTGGGAGTCTGGAAAAGCAATTGATCGTCCCAATAACTTGTCAAAGGAAAAACATCCATGTGTAATTTATTAACAACAAAATCTTGTTGATGACCGAACTCTCATGGTAAAAGCATCGGTTATTGTATGATTGGGTATAGTCGAGTTTCTATTCATAGTAAAGTGCCATCCGAAGGGTCATCTGGTAGGGAATAATCTAAGCCTATTTTCTAGGGATGGTAGTTGGGGGACAGGGAAACCCAAGCGGCACACCTTTTCTATATATTGCATCATTTCAATGTAAGTCAGGTTGGTTGGCAAAGTAATGTAGACGGTGACTGTTGAATGTAACTTTTGAAACCAATTGAAGTTTAATGCAAAGGTCCTAAAATTTTGATGAAAAGATTCTAATGGTAGTGGTTTGATGTATTGTGAATTCTCTTATGTACGTTCTTCTCGTGTTCTTTGTATTCATATCTGTATTTTTTCTAAATCGGACCGCTTTACAAGTTTAGAATTCATTGTGAAGTGCTCCAAACTTTCTCCATTTAGACGACTATGTTTTCTTCTAAGTTAATTCAAAATTCATCTCCAGCAGTGCTCTGAGTTACTTTATGTATTTTCTCCCACCACAAACAACCAATCTAAACTGAAAGACCATTTCCTACTTAGCCTTTATCCTCTCGATTTTTAGTTTCCAAGGAATTTCTTTCTCTTGTTTTCTAAAATTTGACTCCATGGCCCAAGGTTTTTCATTCTTTTCCAATAGAACCAGAAATATTGAACGAACTTATTAAATATAGTCGACTATTTCAAAGCCACAACCTGTATAGAGACTAAGTCTCTGAGAGAGCCCTCTCTAGGTAAGAAAGGCTATTTTCCAGCCTTAAAGTTGGTTTGTAGGTTACCTCTGTCATTCATTTTCTCAACGAAACGGGTTTCACAAAGTGCTAACATTTTGGCATCGTTGTCAAGGACGGAATTGAAGAAAATTTTCCCTGGGAGAATGACTAAAGCTATAGTTTTTATACCTTAGGGTAACAGTGGGCCAAACTCCTATATTGGTTGAAACCTTTACCCTAGCAACTCCAGTAAAAGAGACCAGTAGCATAGAGTAGCGCGATTTGGAAATACTAGTTCCAAAGATAGTTTATACCATAGCCAATCCTGACCCGAACCCTGTAGAACACGTGTGTGATCCTGAGAAACTTATGCGCAGGGAAAAGGAGCAAGCGCCAGACCCATTCTATTACCTGGACATAAATGTATCCTTTCCCAAAGATGGTGTTCAAAGCATTTATGACCTAGATTTCGACACCCTGTTCGAACAAACCTTGTTCAGGTCTAAATCAGAGACCATCTTGGATGATATAGTCTTCGATGAGAAAAGGTTTCTATCTCTGATACCAAAAAAAATACTGCAAGCTACTATAGTTTACACTCAGAACATCTCATAAATCCAAAAACCCCCTAGAGAAATGGCCACCAGATTCGCCCCCCTTTCCCTGCCAGCCCAACTACATGATTTTCCCCAGAACTACAATCAGACGATCAAGCTATATGATGTCGAGGGTAACACCTCTGTCCAAAAGCACTTGGATTGGTTCAACGATTTTTTTGATCTAGAAGAGGTAAATCATGAGGACGCGAACATGAGGTTGTTCATGCAGAGTCTTTCAGGGGAGGTYAGGAAGTGGTTTAAGGCCCTTCAAGCAGYAAGCATTCTCAACTTTGCAGCATTTGAAACATCGTTCCTTGCAAGATGGGGAGACAAAACGAATCTTCTAAAAATACTAACATAGTACAACAATATGAAGAGAGCACCAGAGGAGATGATGCAAGATTTCTCGGCTCATTTCATGAAGGTCTACAACTCATTCCCCACAGAAGTCAAGCCGCCTCCTGGAGCCACATAGCTCTGATACGTTGACTCTTTTGACAACTATTTGTCCTTGCTACTAAGGGAAAGGAGATATGCTAATATAGGAGCCATGATGAGTGACACAATCGAATTCGAAGTAAATCTTATGGCATTGGGGAAAATCAAACAAAACTTTGATAGAAACAGAAAGAATCCCCAAGGAGATGTGTAGCCCTCGACTTCTCGATCGTCAGATGACAAGTTTGACTTAATGATGAAGACTATGGAGAAGATTATGGAAAGGATGTCCATGGAAAACAAGCCCACTACCCAAGAACAAATTGATTTCCAAACCAGAAATCAAAACTTTAGAAGGGGTCATGTCTCGTAGATCAGGCAGAGGGAACAGAGGGACTAGGGTGATCAACAAATAAGGCCTCCATTCCAAAAAAATTATGCCAATGAATATTTTGATCAGATGATCCAAGATCAGATGCATTTTTGCGATGACACAGACACACACGTGTTCTTGATGAAGAGGGAGCATGATCAATTCATGGACGCAAATGATGGTATTATGATGGAAACTGATGACACAACCAGATGACGCATATGATGTATTATGCGAGAAACTAATGATGGTATTATGTTGGAAACTGTGCACAACCACGCTCCCATCTTGCTCACAACAACACTCATCATCGATGTTCTTGTTAGCGAACTCGTCACTCATTTGGAGAAATCTTTCCACCTGTTAGCGAAATCATCCCAAGGGATTAGTTCCATTGGAAAAGTTGTTTGATGAAAACAATGTAGCTAGAAATCCCAAGATCACTATAAATGATGAGGACATCGAGGATTGCAACATTGGGACCCAGGAGAATCCAAGGATAATCAAATTTTCAAAGACGCTCAGTTCGAAGGTCAAGCAGAACTACATCAAACTCATGAAATACTTTCCTGGCATTTTCACCTGGAGTTATGAAGACTTGAAAGTCTACGACACTAAAGTGATTCGACACGTCATTCCTCTCAAAGAAGATCAAAAATATTTCAAGCAAAAGATAAGATGGATCAATCCCCTGTTATTGTCGCTAATTGAAAAAGAGGTAAAGAAACTTTTTGAAGCCAAAAGTATTGTTTCTTTAAGATTTTCGAAATGGGTTGTCAACCTAGTGCCTGTAAGGAAAAAGAGAGGCGAAATAAGGTTGTACATGGATTTTCGGAACTTGAATAGAGTATTCCTCAAGGAAAACTACCCACTCCCTAAGATGGACTACATCCTGCAGAAGGTACTTGGATCCCAGAAGATGTCTATACTAGACGGTTTTTCAGGCTACAATCAGATCATGGTACACTCGGATGACCAGGAAAAGACAGCTTTCACGACACCATGGGGTATGTTCATGTATGTGAAGATGTCATTCGGTCTTATGAACGTCGGAGCTACTTTCCATAGGGCTATGGATATAGCATTTGTTGAGGAAAAGGAAACATTTATCATGATCTACCTAGACGACATCACAGTGTATTCCGACTTCGACGAACAACATCTTGAGCATCTGAAGAAGGTCTTCCAGAAATGTAGAAAGTTTGGCATATCTTTAAGTCCGAAAAAGTCACATTTTGGAATGTAAGAAGGGAAACTGTTGGGGCACATAATCTCAAAGGAAGGTATAAAGTTATATCCCAGCAAGGTAGAAGGAATTCTAAAGATCAACACTCCTTGGAGCAAGAAGAAGGTACAGTCCTTCCTGGGAAAGGTGAATTTATTGAGAAGGTTCATCCCGAATCTAGTTGAAACTATAAAGCATATCACCAACATGCTCAAAAAGGGAAATGAGATCAAATGGATCCTTGAAGCCAGGAGATCGTTTGAAGACATCAAGGTAGTGCTGACCAAATCTCCCGTATTAGCATTCCTAGATTTCACAAATGATTTCATCTTGTTCACATTCGTCTCGGAGCATACCATCGTTGGAATACTATTACAAAAGGACAACCAGAATTTTGAAAATCCTATAACCTACTTCAGCAGGACGCTGAGAGATTCCCCACTGAGGTATGATATTATGGAGAAACAAGCATACTCCTTGGTGAAATCCCTCAAGGAGTTCAGGACTTATATATTGCATTCTCGTGTTATCTCTTACGTGCCCAGCAATTCAGTCAAAGACATCCTAACTCAACCTGACCCTGAGGGAAGAAGAGGTAAGTGGATCACAGTCATGATGGAATATGACCTAGAAATCAATCCCACAAATTTGATTAAGGGTCAGGGGCTTGAAAAATTGATGGCGCATTCAAACTGCGACGTTTTAGGAATAAGCTTCACTATTGATCTATCGAAGAACCCTCAAGAAGAAGAAACCCTAAAGGTGTCTCGGAAATTCATCGATTCACCTTAGTATGCGGACATCATTTATGTGTTGAAGAATCTGCAAGTTGCTCCAGGGTTAAGAAAGACCAAGGCTAGGTTTTTAAATATGAAGGCTACTAAGTTATACATCTTAGATAACTCTCTGTATTGGAAAGATCCGGGAGGTATATTGTTGAGTTTCTTACTAGAAGATGACATGGAACGAACTATCATGGAATTCCACAAAGGTGACTACGGAGGACATCAGTACTGGAAAACCACCGCGCATAAAATTTTGAGGGCGGGTTATTATTGGCCCAGCATTTTCGTAGATGTATATAAAGAAGTTTCTAGTTTCCACAAGTGCCAGATATTCGATGGAAGGAGAAATCTCCAATCACTGTCATTAAAACCAGTCTTTGTCGAAGCAACGTTCATGCAATGGGACCTAGAATTTATAGGAGAAATTCATCTGCCATCCTCGGCGCAGCACAAATGGATACTTAAAGCTACGGACTACTTCACCAAATGGATCAAAGCAATCCCAATGAGGCAAAATACCGACACGATCATCATTCAGTTTCTAGATACCAACATTTTGTCTAGGTTCGGGTGCCCTATTAAGATCATCACGGATAACATAGGAGCATTTAAGTCCAAGAAAATGGAGAATTTTTGTAAGGATTATAATATAACCCTGGTACATTATATGGCGTATTACCCACAGGTTAATGGGTTAGCGGAATCATCAAATAAAAGCTTAACCAAGATTGTTAACACGCCCCTACAGGACAACAAGAAGGCCTGGCACAACAAGCTTATCTACACGTTGTGGGTTGATAGGATCACTACCAAAAAGTCCATCTCTACGTCACTGTTCCAAATTGTATATGGCGCTGATGCATTTTTCCCTACCTCGTTGGGATTTCCCATTAGGAAGTTGCTGCAAGAGAAAGAGGTCGAGCTAGATGACACTCAGAGGAGGATAAATCAGCTAATTCACGTGCAGCAAATGAGGGAGAAGGTTTTCAACCGATCACAACTCCACCAAGACAGGATGAAGAAAATTTTCGACAAATACTCTAAGGAGGAGTATTTCAAGGTGGATTATCTGGTGCTAAAGTGGGATTCAAGGAATGAAGACAAGGGAAAGCATGGAAAATTTGATCATATTTGGATGGGACCTTTCAAAATCGTCACATGCCACGGAGTCAATGCATATCTGCTACCATAGCTTAAGAGAGAGCTCACTGGTGGGGGGCATGTAAATGGCAGGTTCCTCAAACATTATCTGGTCTATTAAGGTCTGTTTAGTTTTTCATGTCATTGTAAATATCCTTTTCATTTTTTATTTTCAAATAAGGAATTTCGAGTCAGTGTGTCAGTAGAAAATTGAATCCCAGAGTGAAGGCCCTAAGTTTATGCTAAGTCTGATCATAACTATGTCAATAACGTATAGGGTGTGTTTTTTTTGTTGTTTCAGAGTCTGAAAGTCAAATAAGGCCCAATGGTCAGACACATGGTCTGTTTTTCTTTGCCACCTCACTTGGAGGATAGCATCCCTGTTGGAGCCAATTTTTAGCGCCGTAATTTTTCAGTTAGATTCAGTCTTAGTCGAGTCATTATTCATGTGTCAAAGCGTGTGAGGTCAGGTACCTAACAGCAAATGGGTCAAAGTCGGCAAGTGGTCAGTTTGGCCCTTAGAGTTGGGAATGGATGTCAGAACCAAACATGTGTAAATGATAAAGGTCTTTTCCCAAAAGGTAGGGTCCTGTCAGAAGACGAGGTCTTACATGCCAAAGGTCGAAGCAGGATGTTATAGTTAGGGTCACATCGGCGGATATAACTACCATCATCAACTCATTATGAAGTCAAAAAGGATAAGAAATCATGGCGCTCATATCATGTATACTCTACAACTCTTATCATYTGTACTTCACACACTCTGAATTGTACCCGTCGCGCGAATGTGTTGCGCAAATCTTCGGCCTACTTTCAAACTTCTCATCACCATGGATTTCAGTGTCCCCTGTCATGATTCCATCCCTCACTCTTCCAATTATAAATTCCAGTCGCTCTACATGTATTCCATTTACCAACCAAGTCTATGCATCATCTGTAACCTTTTCCACAAGCTCTGATTTTATCGCTGCAGGAAAGTCGATTTCCATCAGCTATGTCACAAACTAGGTCAGTAAAGATTGTCGCGTTTGTTCCATCTTATATCATGTTTTGGAGCTGGTCGAAGTTGGTCACCAGTTTGTGTTTTAGACAATAAGTCCTCTCACAGTCATCCCCTCATTCTCAGAGTTCTTGTCACGTCAAAATTCTCTTTCACGCTCCCCTACTGCGATGAGCCTATCATCATCATTATCATAGCATCAACCCGTCCCCACACCAAGAGTATTTGTGGCGCCCTGGGGCCCACGCAATGAATTCCCAAAATTATTCTCGCTTATCACACGAAGTTCCACTACCACCCCTCCGACAGGTCTGGGCTAAATGGATATCTTTGGGAAAGGGGTGGCATCTTCACTACCTCTTGCGAAGAACAAACATGAACTGAAGTAAACCAGTCGAAGAAGAACTTATTTCATATATCACTAATCAAATTGTTGATAGTTGAGAAATTGAGGCAATTTTGCAAGAGCTTGGATTCGTTTCTACTTGCAGCTGACATTCCAAGGGACCCTAAAGGAGATCACCCTCTATGCATGGGAAAATCAACATCACACAGCGCAGAGGCGGAAATAGGAAAGGCCACATAGAAAGGAAAGACATTGGAAACCTTTTCCCTCCAAAAGTCGATACCCAAAAAAAGGGGTAGACCAAGGAAGAACAAAGAGACCGAGAAGGCCCTAGCCCCAAGCGAGCCGCTCGTAAAATTGGTCACTAGGGAATTACTCATGCGTGTTATTAGTTTGGAACATGTCGAAGGTCTAAGGCGAGAAACCTGCGCCAGGTGGAGAAGACCGGGCGTTGAAGACATGGAAGTTCATGAGTCTTCGCAGTAGTTAAAGAAAGCACAGCTCGTTATTGTTGAGTTGTACTAGGAGAACAAGGAACTGAGAAAGCAGTTAGTGGAAAAGACCGTCAAGACATCAGCGTCACAAGGTTAAGAAGGGAATGTGACTTGGCTCAAGAGGCAGCTTAGAGAAGCGCAAGACACAATCATTCAGTTGCACGAGGCACAGAGAATGTTAAAGGAGATAATTGNGCAGTTAGTGGAAAAGACCGTCAAGACATCAGCGTCACAAGGTTAAGAAGGGAATGTGACTTGGCTCAAGAGGCAGCTTAGAGAAGCGCAAGACACAATCATTCAGTTGCACGAGGCACAGAGAATGTTAAAGGAGATAATTGCGGAGCACTTCAGGGAATGTGAACCGACCATGGAAAACATCTGTGCAGCTCTAGCTAGTGCTCAAACGAAGTTGAAAGGGAATGTGGTTTTGTGAAGTCAAGTAAAGAATATGGAAAGGCACAATTGGTCTCTCGGGAAAATGCTCTGAATATCAAGACTGCAGACGAGGCCAAAAACTTAATTGATCGACCTCATTTTTTTTTTTCGAACACGGTGCGATATTTTTTCTCCCCGTGTCATGTTTCCTGTTGAGGAGTAGGAACTCTGATGTATACCCACGCGACAAACATACATCACGTAAATTATAGAAACCTATCTATCATAGAGGACAAGTGTATGTTGAGCACAAAACATTTTTGAAGAAAGGCGTCATCCCCTGACCGGTGTTGTCGTCTTGGAAACACCGGTGACAGTTCACGATTACCCACCACATGAACACCTCAGCAAATGATCRCGCGGCACCAATCAAATCCGTTAAACWGAATGGTGGAAGTCTGGAAAAGAACTTGATCRTCCTGAAAACCTGTCAAAGGAAAAGCACTRACGTGTAATTTCTTAACGACGGAATCTTGTTGATGATCGAAATATCATGGTAAAAGCGTCGGTTATTTTATGATTGGGTACAGTCAAGTTTCTATTCTTAGTAAAGTGCCACCCGAAGGGTCATCTGGCAGGGAATAATCTRAGCCTAGTTTCTAGGGATGGTAGTTGGGGRACAGGGCAACCCAAGTGACACACCTTTTTCTATATATTACATTGTTTCAATGTAAGCCGGGTTGGTTGGAAAAGTAATGTAGACGGTGATTGTTGAATGTAATTTTCGAAACCAATTGAATTTTAATGCAAAGGTCCTAAAACTTTGATGAAGATATTATAATGGTAGTGGTTTGATGTATTGTGACTTCTCTTGTGTACGTTCTTCTCGTGTTCTTTGTATTCATATCTATATTTTGTCTAAATCATAATGCTTTACAAGTCTAGAATTCATCGCGTGGTGCTCCAGACTTTCTCCATTTAGACGACTTTGTTTTCTTCTAAGTTAATTCAGAATTCATCTCAAGTGGTGCTCTGAGTTACTTTATGTATTTCTCCTGCCACACACAACGACTTTAAACTAAAAGACCATTGCTTACTTAGCCTTTATCCTCTCGAGTTTTAGTTGCCAAGGAATTTCTTTCTCTTGTTTTCTGGAATTTGACTCCATGGCCCAAGGTTTTGCATTCTCTTGCCAATAGAACCAGAAATACTGAACGAACGTGTTAAATCTAGCCGACTATTTCAAAGCCACAACTTGTATAGAGGCGAAGTCTTCGAGAGAGCCCTCTCTAGGTCGAAAATGCTTGTTTTCGGCCTTAAAGTTGGTTTGTAGGTTACCTTTGTCATATGTTTTCTCAGCCAAACAGGTTTCACAAAGTGCTAACAATTACCACTAGTTGAATGGTGGTACAACAATTCGTACCATATAGCTACCCACGTGACTCCTTTTGAAATGGTATATGGACAAAATCCACCTTCAGTTCTCTCATATTTTCCAGGTGTCTCGAAGAGGCCCAGGCGGTTGAACAAACGCTTACAATTTGAGAGGTTATTCTTCATACCCTCAAAGATAATTTGTTCATGGCCCAGAATCACATGAAGCAACAAGCAGACCAAGGTCGCTCTGAACGTCAATTTGAAGAAGGGGATCAAGTGTTTCTTCGACTACAACCTTACAAGCAAAATTCCCACAAGGCTAACCATTGTCAGAAACTGGCGCCCAAATTTTATGGTCCTTATACCATTCTCAAGTGTGTGGGATAGGTGGCCTATCAGTTAGATTTTCCCACTCATTCTAAGCTCCATCATGTTTTTCATATTTCCTGCTTAAATAACGTGATTGGAACTAAGTGCCAAACTCAAACCAACCTTCTCGAGTTGGATGAAGAAGGCTCCATTTGTCTACAGCCACAAGCAGTTTTGGACCAGCATGAGCATCATCTACATCATCGAACCATCAAGGAAGTGTTAGTCCAGTAGAAAGATACAACTCCAGCAGATGCCACTTGGGAACCATCTACCATTCTGCAGCAATTTCCACATCTCAAGCCTTGAGGACAAGGTTTTTTTTTAGGGGGAGGACATGTTAGGTACCTAACCCCTCATGTAGGTAGAATAATATATTTCGATGTAATAAAGTTCAATATTAATAAGGCCTAGCAATAAGGAAGAATAACTCCAATGTAAGAATACCTAATAGATTTTTTTGCTTCTAGAAGGATCTTCCTCTAGATGGTTCTTTTGATAGACATATTTAGTATAAATAGGAGTCGAGGGTATGAAAAAATTTGTATTGGATATTATTGTAATAAAGCTCTGCTCTGCTGGAGGTTTCCCCCTCGGAGAGGCAAGGGAACATTTCTCTCAGTAATCAAAGTGCTCTTTATAGTGTTATTCTGGTATCATTTTGGTATTATTGTGGTGTTGTTCTGGTTATATTGTTGTTCATCTGTCATTTCTAGCTATTTATTTATGTTCTGCATACTTTTATATCTGGAATATTACAAGACATTACAAACATAATTTTTTTCGAAGGAATGAGTTTCTTATAAATATTCAACAGTTTTGGTAGTTACATTGTATACTTGTTCCGTTGTGGCACTTCCCCATTGAAAATACTCTGGGTCCCTCCTCCTAAGCTTATGCTATAAATATTGGTCATGATCTTCGATTCATTGGTAGACTCAAGTAGAGTATAAAGGAAACTCCTAGTTAGATTGTAAGGTGCTAAAAGAAGACTAGAAACAAGATTTTCTAGATCAAGAACCAGTAGAAAATGGGAGGTATATGGGCTTACAAACATGGTGGGTGTATCCAAATGGATGTTTTCTTTGATATGCAATGAATCATTACCTTTCTCCTTAGACAAAATGCTCTATTTAATCCATATTTAATCAGTTACAGAAGGTTAAAGATGGTTGAGTACAGGTAAATGGAGTTAGGTAACTAACCAAACCCGTAACTCAACTTTTAATTAGGAAAAAATATTTTTTTTGGAGCATTTATTACTTTGTATGTGGCTTTCCTTTCAATAGCCCACATATACGCATGCTGCATCACTGTTATGGCCCATACAAGTTCCAAAAAAGTGTTTTTTAGATGAACTAAAGGAGGGATGGGGAAGAGATGTCTCCAAGTATGATAGGGACTAGGCCAATAAGAGCATCAATGCTTCAATGGTGGAAATTTGACGCTATAACACCTAGGGAGGATCATTAATGTAATATAAGGTATGTAGGGAGGTACCTAAGAGGAATAATTAATGTAATGTGGTCATAATCATGGAATAAGTCCCACTTGGTAGTTGGTGGGTAATAAATAGGCCCACAAGGTAACTAGAGGCAATAAATGTAATAATAATGTGTAGTTGTATAGACCCTTAGGAATACTCATGAGAAAGTATATATGCACATGAGTATCATTGTATGGATATATATCAAGGATTGTAATGTAACAAACATGGTATATGGATTATTCCTTCCATGAGTAATTGATGGGGTGACCATACCTTAATGGTTTTATCAATATTCTTGTGTTTATTTTTGTGTTGAAGCCTTTGTTTATTCTAAATCTTAGGGTTTTATCTTTTATCTACTAAGCTTCACTACAAGTGGTATCAAAGATCTTTCTTAGGGAAAAAGTGGATTATTTTTTTGCTTTTTGCAAGTTTTTCAAGGGAAAAACAAGGTTGGGACATTGAGATCCATTTCAAAAGTTTATTGTGCAAAATCTAGAGAAGTAAATTGCATATAGAAGTTTCTGTTGAAAAAAAATACCAAATTTCAAAAACAAGTGTTGATTTAAAATTGAAGTCTAGGAAGTGAAGATATAGTTAATTTAAAATCAACTTTTCTGGGGTTTTTTCCAATGAAAATCATGAGTATTGCAGAGTATATATATTTTTACATGCCACCCAAATTGCATCCAAACCAACACCAGTTGAAGCAGAGTGGATGTAGCATTTTTCAATTGGTCATAATAGAAAATCAAAGAAGTATCGTGAAAGTTATACACATTTTATGTTGGGGCCCAAAAACCCCCATGGAAAATTATTGTAGCATACTTATCTCTTTGTTTATTCACCATATTGAAGTAGAAATAGTGTCAATTGAATTAGAGTGATTGTGGAATTTCAAATTCAGGGGAATAACAGTAATTCTAAGTTGTAACACAAAAGTTACAACTCTTTTAATCATGGGACTCAAAACCCTCCTGGGAAATTCTTGCATTGCACTTATCTATGTTTATGTACTAGATTGCAGTAGGGTTTGTGTCATCAAAAGAAAAGCAGCCATGGAACTGTCGAATTGAGGTCATAATAGAGATTATGATCAATATTTAGGGAGATATTCTCATTTCAAACTCATCACCCCAAAACCCTAGCCACACAAAGGAGCTCCATTGATAAGTAAGTTATTCCTCAAAACCCTAGTTCTCTTTTCAACTTTTTCCAAACAATGTATTTTACAGAAAAATTTGATGGTCTTAATATCCAATAATACATCAAAGAGATAAATTCACTTTTTCCAAAGAATTAGAGAACCAGGCTAAGCTTTAGTTTAAAATATGATGTTAACATATGGTGGAATTATTTGCTTAACTATGATACTATGATGGAACTTTTAGATGAAGCATATGAATAAGTATTTTTAGACAACTAGTCTCGGGACAAGATGGATAAAGATGGATAAAGAGAACACCAATGGTTTATTTTCATGGGAAAACTTCCTATAAGAGGTTCATGGATGTATTCATCTAGAGAAGCTCATTATTTCTATAAATCGTAGTAGCAAGTATAATTCCATCCATGTTGATTTGGATAAAATATTACAGGTCCCCATAAATCAAATCAAAAGCACAAAGGTTGAGGTTAAGAATGTTCAAATTTTTAAAGATTTGAATATTACAATGGATAAATATGTTTTGCATTCAAATTCTCATGCTATAGATATAGATGATGTGGATATTATTCTTAAATATACTTGGATGGAAATCGTAGGTGCAATCAATATTGATGTGCAATAGAAGTTTATGAAGCTTTGGTACAAGAAAAAGAAAATCACCTTGTGGGATATTTTTCTTATTAAGAAACAAGGCCCCACAATGGCACATGAATAAGTTTTTGTAGGGAAACTAACTAAAATGCCAACAAACACATTAGATGCAGAGTCCAAGGTTGCATTTAAAAAAAAATTATAGATACAAAAGCACCTGAAGGACAGCCCCAAGAAGAGCATAACAAGTAAAAATAATCTATAGAGTTGCATGACCGAGAAGGGCATAACAAGTAAAAATAATCTATAGAGTTTCATGACTAAAAGGAACCACATGTTTAAGAGTTGAAAACGTAAGAAATAATAAATAATCTTGTACTATATCACCACCCTTACCACCATTAAAGAGAAAAGTCATCACAACAAGATCGTGAGCGTCAAGAAACTTACTATGGACCAACATAGAACTAGAAATGAACTTAATATCATGGTATGTGCAAGACTAAAAACAATGAGTGGAGATACGAAAGTAGCATAGTGACAACAAGTAACCAAAGGAGAAATCACAACCAAGATTGAGGTTGCAAGGTAAAAGTTGGACCCCTTGTCATAATTTCACTAGGATGGGTGGATGCTCATGCTTGGTACCAATTGAATACACTACTTAGCATATCATATTATATGGCTTACACTCATGTTTTGAGGATGAAACATGTGAAAGGGGATGGGATGCAATGTACCTAGGGAGAATAATTAATGTAATATAAGGTACCTAGGAGGTACCTAAGTAGAATAATTAATGTAGTGTGTTCATAATCATGGAATAAGGCCCACTTGGTGGTCAATGGGTAATAAATATGTTGAATAGATAATTCGATGTAATGAATGTAATAATGAGGGGTATTTGGAATACATCCCTAGGAATACTCATGAGAAAGTATCTATACAAACTAGTATCATTGTATGGAGATATGTTGAGGATTGTGTTGTAACAAGCATGGCTTGTGCAATGATCCCGTCAATTAGAAGTAATTGATGGTGTTAGAATACCTAAATGGTTTTCTCAATATTCTTGTGTTAACTCTTACATGTTGAATTCTTTGATTATTTTGAAGCTTAGTATTTTATATTTTATCTACTAAGCTTCACTACAAGTGGTATTAGAGTTCTTTAATTTGGAAGGTGGAAGTTCTTTATTCTTTTTGCGATTTTCTAAGAGAAAAATAGAGCCACACATTGAGATATGTTCTAAAGTTTTTTGTATAGAATCTGAAGAAACAAATTGCGTATACGAGTTCCTATTGAAAAAATATCCAATTTAAAAAAAAATTGGTCAAATTGGAGTTTGGGAAGTGAAGATATTGCTAATTTAAAATCATCTCTTCTACGGGGTTTTTTATGATAGCCGCGAGTATTGTAGAGTAGATATATTTTTATAGACTACCCATATTGTAGCCAAACTATGCTAATTGAATCAAAGTGGATGTGACATTTTTTAAATGGGGTCATAATAGAAAATCAGAGAAGTGTCATGGAAGTTATACTCGTTTTAAGTTGGGACCTCAAAGACCCCATGGGAAATTCTTGCAGCATGATTATCTCTCAGTATATTAACCAGGTTGTGGAATTTCTAATTCCGGGTCATAATAGTAATTCTAGTTTGTTCCATATAAGTATGTCTTTAGTGGGACTCGAAGGTCATTATATCTATAACCTCTAGCAGCAAGAATAAGTTCATCCATGTTTATTTGGGTAAAATATTGTAAGTCCATGTAAATCATATCCAAATCACAAAGGTTGAGGGTGAGAATGTTCAATTTTTTTAATATTTGAATATTACAATGGAAAAAATATGTTTTCTATTCAAATTTCCATGCTATAGATACGGACGATTTGGATATTATTCTTGGAAATACTTAGATGGAATCAGTGGGTGCAATTAATGCTAATGTTCAAAAGAAGTTTATGAATATTTGCTACAAAAAAATATCACCTTGTAGGATATTTCTCTTATTAAGCAAGAAGGGCCCATGAAATCAAATGGAGAAGTCCTTGTAGGGAAATTAATTACAATACCAACAGACACATTAGATACGAAGTTCGAGGTTGAATTTTAAGAAGAGTCTACATAAGCACATGAAGGAGATCCCCAAGAATGGCATAACAAAGAAGAAGAATCTGTAGAGTTGCATGAATTAAAGGAACCACATGTTGAAGAGTCAAAAACATAAGAATAATTATTTAAGATTGTTGTATTTTACCACTCACACCACCATGAAAGGAAACAGTCATCATGGCAAGGAACAGCAATCATCATGACAAACTTACTATGGACCAACATGGAACTAGAAAGATACATAGTATCAAGGTACTTGGAGGACTAAAAACAAAGAGCGGATATATTAAAGTAACACAATGAAAACAAGGAACCAAAGGAACAACCATAATTCAGATCAAGGTCACAAGGAAAAAGTTGGACCCCATGTCAAAATTTCACTAGAATGGATGGATGTTCATGTGTGGTACTAATTAACTCCATTTCTTAAAAAATCATATTATATAGCTTACACTAAAGTTTTTAGGATGAAACATGTGAAGGGGGATGGAATGAAATGTACCTAGGGAGGATAATCAACATAGTATAAGGTACCTAGGAGGCACCTAAAGAGAATAACTAATGTAGTGTGGTCATAATCATAGAATAATGTTCATTTGGTAGTCAGTGGGTAATAAATATGTCCACTAGGTAGTTCGAGGTAATAAAGGTAATAATGAGGGGTTGTTGGCATAGACCCCTAGGCATACACATGAGAAAGTATATATACACATGAGTATCATTATATGGAGATATGTTGAGGATTGTATTGTAGCAAGCATGACTTGTGAAGTGATCATTTACATAAGGAGTAATTGATGATGTTACCCTACCTTAAGGATTTTCTCTATATTTTTGGTGTTTATTCTTGTGCAATCCATTTTGTTATTCCAAAGATTAGGTTTTTACTTTTATCTACTAAGGTTGAATACAATAAATACTTGGGTTATACTTCGATCTTCCTCTCAACCTAGCCTCATGAGGGTATTCGAGATGTTGGTTGTGAAATTATCATTTTCATGATTAATAATTTGCTACTCTTATAACAATATTACATTATTTTAAATATGGTTTACCTAGTTCTTCCTAGAATACTAATGAAATGAGGTTGATTTATGTTTTTGATTCCACTAAAGCATCAAGAACATATTCTTCGTGACTAATGTGGATATCTATAATTCATTTTGTAAAAACTGAACTAATTTTACATAACTGGGTCACTTCAAGGTTATCTTCTTCACTTCCATTGGTGCTCAATAGAAAATCAAAAAATTCATTGATGTCCTTCAAACCTTGCTTGTTTAGGGCCAATAGATTTAGATGATTGATTAATTCATGGATATCATCACTACTCAAATCATTGGTAACCCTACTTTCTCACTCTCATCTATACTTCTCCTTTTCTTTTCCTATCCCTAATTTCTAGGATAGCTTCTTCATAGACATATTTGTGTACTTTAAAATCCATGTCATATTCTTCAATGGTTCATTTCTAGTGGTATCCTTCTAGTATTGTTTTAGTTGAAAATAAATCCTCTCTTGGCTCAAGTATTGTTGTTACTTGTATCATTTTGCATATTTTGTCCATAATTTCTTTCACTAGTACAAGGTAATTTTTGTTGCCATGATTACTTGGTCCACAATTTGAACAAACTATCACCATTGGGATGTTGAAAATGCAATTATTTGTTGTGTGACCCCAGTCCCATGCCCCATAGGAATATTATTTGCAAGCTAATATTCTCGAATCTAATGGGGTTTGAATGTTAGGATTATTATTATTTGTATGTTTGAGTCATGAATACATCTCAATTTCGATCATGCTCAAATCCTTGTTTCATGAATGGTCTTTGACTACCTACTTTTTGCTATCTTAGATTACATTGTCCTTGTTAGTACCTAGGATTGTTGGAGAAGTTATGCCAAAAGTGTTATAATGTATTATGGGTTAAACAAAAATTGAATTTAATCAATTTCCTTGGATCCCCTTCTTCCCAGTGGTCTCTATTTCTTTGATCCTATTTTTCTTTAGGCTTGTTTCTTTTTTATTCTTTTTTTTTCTTGACTTCAACTTCTAGTTTTTGTATCCTCTAGTCATTTTCCTCTTTATATTTTTTCTTTTATATTTATTATATGAGTAATTATCCTTCCATCTAGATTGTTTCTTGTACAACATCTTTGTATCATTTTGGATCACTTTGCCTCACATTTGCTCTTATAATACCCAATACTTTTATGATAAACTAATATATCTTTTCTACTACTAATACATCATATATGAGTTGTCCAATGAGGTCTTTGAGCCTACCATCATACTAGAAAATGCTCTCTCATTTCATCTATTTGATCCCCTTTGTTGTGTAAATATTGAAGTCTTTTCTACTAGGTATGAATAAAAATCCATAATTTTTTCCACTACATCTTGTTTATTGAATGTTTTTTGTTTGTCACGTTTTTTATACTAGGATATTGTTGTCCCTCTTAACGTTCATTTAAATATAACCAATTTATTTGGTGGGTTTACTTAAGAYGATGCTTGTCATCATGAAATTAAGATGAATATATGGTCATCATCATTTTTTTATCCATCAATAATGGTACTTTGGTCATGACTGTAGATGTTATTTATTGTAGTATTGCCTTSATCCAAAGTCCCAGTATCTATTTTTTCCACCCTATCTATTGGATAGTTGGTTTAGATTGATGGAAAGTTGGTTTTTATAGTTGGTTTCCATTGATGTCAACCCTTGGAGAGTGATATTGGATATTGATTTCAACTCTTASATATTGATGTCAACCCTTGGAGAAGTCTGGTATCCCAAAGGTATGATTATGGAACACGAGATTGTTTGAGGAATTAAGACATGAAGATTAGTGTTTTGGTAGGTGAGACTATTTTTTATGGATATTACATGTTGTGTCATTTTTGGTGATATGTGGTACGCCACATAACTCCTCACAGTTAAGGAGTTATGGCTTTGTAAAGTTGGAGGACCCTCAAGAATATTTTAGAAGCCCCTAGAAGGTCAACAAGAAATCAATTATTTTAGAAGCTCCTAGAAAGTCATCAAGAAGTTTGCTAGTGAAAGTGGTTAGAACAAGAAATTAATTATGGGTAAATTAGTTGTAACAAAAAGTTTGCTAGTCAAAGTGGTTGCAACAAGAAATTAATTATGGGTAAAGTAGTTGTAACAAGAAGGTTGACTAGTCAAAGTGGTTGCAACTAGGAGTTAATTATGGGTAAAATTGTTGAAGTAAGAAAATAATTAAAAATAAATTAGTTGCAACAAGAAGTGGTGAGTTTACTAATTATGGGTAAAGTAGTTGCAAGTGGGTAAAGTAGTTGAAAATGGGTTAGCCCTAAAAGATGGAAGTTGGGTAAAACAATTAGAAGATAACCCCTAAAGGCACTTGGAGAGTATAAATAAGAGAGAAAGAGACTCTTATTAGCACCTATTGAGCATATTGAATATGGGTAAAGTAGTTGAAAGTGGGTTATCCCTAAAAGATGGAAGTTGGGTAAAATGGTTAGAAGATAACCCCTAAAGGAAGGCACTTGGAGAGTATAAATAAGAGAGCAAGAGACTCCTATTAGCACCTATTAAGCATATTGAATATCTATAAGTGACTAAGGTAACCAAGGAGATATGAGGCAAATTTCAGAGGGAAGGTGAAGTAAAGAAGACCGAAAATCCAAGGGAGGATGAAGTCTTTTAATGATGTGTTCTAAGGTGTTCTGAGTAAAACAATCATAACATCTTCATAGAAAATCCAAATTCCGTGAGACCAAATGCATTGGATAGAGTATAGGTTGTAGTATGTTGTGTAAATGTTTCAGATCCAGATATAAACTATTGCATGCATGGCATTCTCTACAAGTTATCTTTCTAGAATAAGTCAAAATTCAGCAAGACCTTTGTTCATTACAGGTACGGAGTTATGCTTGTTTTAATTTAGGGTTGTTGACTAATCCAAAAACTAGTCTCGTGAGACTAAGGAAATGTTTGATGAAGATGTTATTCTCTTGTTGTTGAAGTTGAGGAAGGCCTACAGGTCTATGATCACATACACTAGGTCTGTTACAGAGTAACAAGTATGTTTGTATGCATGTTTTAAGGTTACATGTTGATGATTTTATGGTGTATGGCATGATTGAGACATATCATGAGTGATATGGTATATTGTTGAGAAACATTT
>SNQJ01S0173844.1:20305-33979 GCA_010110895.2 Picea sitchensis | reverse complement strand
AACTGAGATAATAACTTCATAACATAACAACAATCTTTATAATAGCAACTTCAGTAACTTAAATTTATCAATGAATAATGATTTCATGGCAGAATGAAATAAACACATAGTTTAACAAATTACCTGGTTCTGATGCTAATTTTGGTTGCCTTGTTGCCTTGTTGTTGCCTTGCTATTGCCTTACTGCTATCTGATACACAGACCAACCCAGCCACAAACAAAGAATAACTGCCCAAACCTACTGTCCTCCCTGCCAACTAGGAAAACTACCTAGCTCCAGGATATCTATGGATATCCTGGCCCCCGTGCCCAAAACCTCCAACAAACTGGTGCCTCAACTGATCAAAGGTGCCACATCCAGAACTCTCCTACTCCCTGCAAATCTCACAGTCCTCCCAGAATCCATCCTCCGTCCCCTGCCCCTCACGTCAACCTCCCCTCCTCCCTTATTCCTCCTTCACCGACCCATGCCTTTACTTCCTTACCTGCCCTCGTCCCTGTCCTTGATCCTTCCTTTAATGTTTTATCTTCTCGAGATTAACAGGTTATCCCTTGTTGGGTATGTAACCATTTTATAACATATATCCTTGATCTCTTAAATTTATTTCTCATGTCATTAAATGTAATTTGTAGTTAAATATATAATTAATTAATCACTATTATAACCTTTAATTAATTAATAATTTACTTAATTAATATCATTAGATCAATCTTCGTTTAATTGATACCTTGTTAAGACAATTAACCCCCTAATTAGTTTTACTTTATAATTCTTAAACATTTATCCAACTAGGGTCATTACAAAAGGGATATTTTTCGGTTTCACATTATTCATCCCGAATTTCTTGAGTATCTTTTCCTTATACTGCAAGTGTGATAACCAAAGCTTACCATCTTTCCTACCTCTATGTATTTCCATGTCTAAGATTTGTTTTTTCTGCTCCTTGATCCTTCACCACGAACATCCTTGCCAACAGAGCCAATCTGCTAATCTTAACCATGTTTTTACTTCAAAAAACATATCGTTAGCAATTTGAACACCAAGATAATGAATGTACCATAAACACAATGGTTGAATTCATTTCTTGTAAAACTTGGCTCACCATGAAGGAATGACCCATCTTGTACCAATGCTTGATGCACATTTCAGGCCATACAATGACTACTTGAGCTTGCAAACAAATATTCTGTTGCGATCCTGAACAAACCCTTCTGGTTGTTCGATATACATATCTCCTCATACAAATCTCCATAAAAAACTTGTCTTGGCATCTAGCTACAACAACTAGTGCCAACGCTACATGAATAGAGAAAATCTTAACAACTAACAAGAATATTTCATGGAAATCAATGCCTTCCAAATGCCTTTCTGCTATCATTCATGCTTTATTCCTTTCATCTTTTACTATGTTTGATTTGAGAAGAAATCCATCAAACACTATCTTTGTTAATGACGATCTATATCCCTTGACATTGTCATTATAACCAACAAAGATCTACCTGTTTGATATGGATCCTACTTAGAATGTTGATGAGAGCATGAACATAACAATCAAGCAATTTCAAAAAACTGAGTAATCACAAGAGAAGACTTGTTCAATATACCTCTTCCAGAATCTTCCAACCTTTTGCAATTAATGGTGACTGATTGTCTAGACAACACTTAACTGCTTCTGACCACAACTCATGTTGCAACTTTGCATTACTAAAGATGCCATTCGACCCCAATTGTCCTGCAATAATTTCCAAAATTCAAAGGAATATGAACCTGCCTCCATCATGTGTTCTCAAACCCTTCATTTAACCTGCCAATACATAAACACATCAGCCTTTCTATTGACCCAACTTTTTGACCAGGGCACCTTTAGTGCTCCACCTCGAACATACTATTTGAAACCTTGACCAAATCCGGCCAAGACTGCCAAATGAGCTTTTCACTGCTCACCTCCAAGCCACTTTACAATGGAGTTTCACTGAGCCCCATAACATGCAATTTTATGGACACCATACCACGAGAAACCAATAATCATGGACCCGAAACCTATAACTGTAGACCTATGTACAAGATTTTAATTCATAATTCATGCCCCCCCACCCTTCTTTAGTCTACCTAAATCTATACTTTCATAGGTGACTTAATAGAACCAAGGGTATGCATGCCTAACCAGGTCTTACAACAATATGCCCAATTACTTATAACCAAAAAATACAACTCCAAAAGAAAATGTTCTCATGGTAACTTTACCATTACATTTATTGTGATTGATGTAATTTACCAACACTTTTGTCTTTGGTTGTTTGACTGCAGAGTTGTCACAAACAGATCTGTCATTGTTGAGCACCTTTACTGGGCAGCACACAAATCTCCCACCAAAAACAGATTTGGGATTTCTACACAGAGATCTCCACTATGTTTCCCTTCAACAGATCAGCTCATCTACGCTCAATTATCACCTTGCTTAACATTGTTCACCAAAGGCGAAATAATCCCTGCAACACCTCCACCTGAAACTTGGTACTCTGCATCAACCACCACTACTTGTAATAACAAAGGCCCTTTCAAAAAATATGTGGAGGAATAATCTTATGTAGTTTTTTAAAAATACATACATCCACCTTTTTTACCTTTTTTATTAAAAGAAATTAAAAATTCACCTTTAAAAAAAAATTGTGAATAAAATTCACCACACCTTATTCCTCTACCCTTTTTCATATTATATTTAAAACCAAATATAATAAACCTTTAACATAAGCACCCATGTGACTTGAAACTTTTTAATTACGCCGAAATGCGTACACCTATTGGTAATGGGCACATTTAATGATCTTTTAACCTTAAATCTTAATCTTATGGTCAAGAATTGAAGATGTTGGCATATTCTTAGTCGTCCTCCCAAATCAATGAATAAGATTTATTGTTCATAACTCCCTTGCATTTATAAATGCATGCGTTAACATGTTTACTTTTTCACATTTACCTAATCATATTAAGAAATTACTATAAAGAGTTGGATGTGAAACATTGGATGTAGATAACACGTATCATATTTAAATAGTTTTAAATTGCAACAGGCGTGATGATAACAGGTATATATTTGGACAAGTTTCAATTGCTACGGGCATTTGTTGGCATGTGACAAGTTTCAGTTCATTGAATTATTTACGGTACTTCTCTGAAGCAATATTTTTAATTATTCTTTTGGTTGTGTTAGTTGTAGTGCTTGCCCGAATGCACGACTTGGTTGGTGAATCTAAGAAGTCTGGACGTTTCTTCCAATCGCCTCAAATCTCTTCCCAATTCTATCGGTTGGCTCGTAAAGCTTAAAACCCTACATATTTCCGGCAACGTGCTCGTTACTCTTTCTTTTAAATGTGACATGATAAAAGTGGAATTGTCATATTTTATGTGCATTTCGGTGTTCACCAGCCACCAGTGACTTTGCGGTTGTGCTAGTTAAAAAACATGCGAATGGCATCCTTTTAAAAAAGTAATTAGTGCTTAATACTTTAATTAAAAGAAACTTGTTGATCATCCATGTGAATCCTGTGAGTAGGCGCTCATGCTTTCACCGAAGAGAAGGACCCTCGACGTTGATGAAAAACACAGTGCTCTCTTCAAGCAACCCTAATGGACGACGCTCTCTTCGTGAAAAACACACTAATGAATGGCGCTCCCTCTGTGAAGGACCCTCAGCGTTGATTCAAAACACAACGCTCCCTTCAAGCAACCCTCGAACATAACAATCTCAAACAGAGCATCTCCAACATAGCGATCTCAAACGCAACCTCTTCTAGCCGGTGACTCTTCCAGTCTGCGGCCTCTTCATCTCTGATACCACTTGTTAAAATTGTCAATGCGGAAAACACAATTCTCAATGATAATTAACAATCACACACATAAGAAATAGACACAGGGATTTCACGTGGTTCACCCAAACCTTTGGGCTACGTCCACCAAGCATAGGCATCGATTGTCTTATTATTCATATCATGGAGATTACAACCAACAACGTGGAGAGGGATTGAAGCTTGTGGCTCAATATTTGTCTCTCAGACACACATATTTAAACAATTTCTCCCACTGTTACAATGAAACTAATTCATTAATTATACATTCTAACTTAGGTTGCCTTATCTCAACCAAAAGTTGAATAGTAGGATCTAGAACCACATCTCGTGGGGATTTGTTGTCACCATTTCAACAGTATTATGTATTACTTCCTAGAAAATAATATTTCTTAGATGGAATCACTGCCTGTAAGAGCTAGGTGCCTTTAAGAAAGAGATAATTGCCATTAAGAAAGGTAATTTGTTTTGTTTTCTTTAATTTTGTTGATTAATTTGAAGTTGTGAGCATAATTATGGCAAATCCATTAGCATAATCATATCTAACTGAGTCAACAAAAGTAGATCGGAAAATTATGCCAATTGGAAATTTAAGATGCTAGCCTCAATTCAGGATTGGGAGTGACTAGAGACCAAAGATAAGGTGCTCTTGGTAATGACTTTGAAGGAAAACATTATTCATGTTAGGTATTGCAAAAAATCCAATGAAACATGGAAAGCACTTAAAGATCTATATCAAAGAACAAATACAAACCAGGTGTTGTTTTTAAAAAATAAACTACTCTTAATTAAAATGGATGAAAATGAAAGTATTTGTAATTTTCTTTCTAGAATCAAAGAACTTAAAGATATGATCTTGGTGATATTGGGGAGAAGATATCCACTACTAATTTAGTTATTGATAAATTGAATAATATGTTGGATGCTTATCAAATGTTTATCACTATTTTTGCAGCTAGGGGAAAAGCAACTACTTTTGATGAATTGAAATATATTTTTTGCAAGAGGAAGAATGAAGAAATAATCTTAACAACAAGTCTAGAAGTCTTGATTTTGCATTGGTAGACAAAGGGAAACAACCATTCAAAGAAAATCCATGGGAAAGAAGTAGAGGATGAAATACACATGCCAAATCACACCAAGGCATGGCACCACCAAGAATAAATACAAATGTAAGGAGGAATGATCGACGCTTCTATTGTGGTAAGCCTGATCATTTTTTTAAGGACTCTTTGAAAATGAAATTTGATGAATCCAAATATAGAAAGAATTTATGGAATTTTGTGGATATAGATTTCACACTAAGAGATGATTTCAAAAACCTTAAGTTATTTATTTTTGATGATGCCATATCTACCAAAAGAATGATGTTAATGCATGGTTCATTTAATTTGGTTCTTCAATTCATATTTCATGCAATGAGGATTGGTTTGATACATATAATGAAAATAATAATGGTGTTAATATCTATCTAGAATATGATAGATCACAAATCAAATGTGACAGACATATATGTGTGATTTTACCTAATGGTTAGGAGAAACAAATTCAGAATGTGACGTATGTTCCAAGAATAAAGAAGAATTTAATTTTCGTTTCCAATATTGTAGATCAAGATTTGAAAGCTGAATTTGTTAAATCACGATGTTTTGTGAAAGACATACAGGATGGCTACAAAGTTGTCGCAAACAGAGTTAGAATTGGAGGATTATACAAGCTTGATGTAACAAGGAAGGGTCATCAAGCGTTGGCATCAATATCAATGTCAAAAAAAGAATTATGGCATCAAAGGTATGTCCATCTTAATCATCATGATTTGTTGTTACTTCAGGAGAAAGAAATGGTAAAGCTTGAACATGTTGAATGTGAGAGGGATGTGCATTAGGGAAACAAAATAGGGAAGAGTTTCCTACACATAGACATCATAGGAAACACAATATTATTGAACTAGTGCATACAAATTTGTGTGGTCGTATGCAAACAAGGTATCTTGGTGGAGAATATTCTTTCCTTGCATTTATTAATGATAGAACTAGATACACTTGGGTTTATTTTATGAGAAATTAAAGTGATGTTTTTGAGTATTTTAAAGAATTTAAGAATTTGGTTGAAAATCAAACAGGCGGGTACATCAAGAATCTCTAATCAGATCAAGGGGGAGAATACACATGATTTCCTTTCATCAAAATTTTCAAAAACAATGGGATACAACAACAATTTATAGTGCCACATACTCCTCAGCAGGGTGCAGTACTTGAGAGGAACAATAGAAATTTGGTTGAGTATGCTCAAACCATGATAATAGGTAAAAATATTTCTAATGGTTTTTAGGATGAAGCAATAAGTATTTTTGTATATATTAAAAATAGAAGTCCTAAGAAAATATTCTAGAGAAAAAAATACCTTTTGAAGCATTTTATGGATTTAAACCAAAATTTAGTCACTTGAGAATTTTTGGAAGCAAGGAACTTTCTCACATTGCTAAAGAAAATAGAAGAAATCTCGATGCCAAGGAAATCAAATGCATTTTTATTTTTTATTGCACATATCATATATCTTATAAAATGTTTTATCCTCTCACTCATAAGGTTTTTTCAAGCAAATATGTATCCTTTCATGAATATAGAAATGAAATTTGAAAGGAGGATAATATTGATGTATGGCATCTTCCTAATCACAATCATGAAAGTGTCAAAGAAGAAGAAGATTTTGAACAAGTTCAAGATGAAGCTTCAAGAAACATGGACAATTCAAGTATCCGGAGTACACCAAGAAGAGATGAAGGAACTCCACAAAGAAAAATTAGAGATGAAAGAACTCCACAAAGTAGTGTAGCAGATCAACATGAAAAACTCAGACACTTATAAGGTATAAATATTGTATGCATTAATTACTCAAGTTATGAATGTAAAGGAACCTATAACTTTTGAACAAGCTAAAACTCATAAAGTTTGGATAGATGCAATGAAAGAAGAACATGATTATATAATGAGAAATGAAACATAGGATTTAACATAACTTCCTAAAAACAAAGTCCTTATTTGTTCAAAGTGGTTGTACAAGTTAAAGTTCAATTTCAATGGTAGTATAGATAAATATAAGGAAAGATTGGTTGCAAAGGGTTATTTAGAGAAAAAAGGTATAAACTATGAGGATACTTTTACACTAGTAGGAAAAATGAACACAATCAAAATAATGATAGCATTGGCCACTAATTATAATTGGATGCTTCATTTGTTAGATGTAAAATCAAATTTTCTAAATGGAGAGTTAAAAGAAGAGATTTACCTTGTTCAACCATGGGGGTTTGTAAAGCAAGGTCAGAAGCATCTTGTTTGCAGGTTGAAGAAAGCTCTATATGAACTTAAACAAGCACCCAGGCCTTGGTTTGTTAAAATTTATAATTTTTGATTTATTTATATTTTGAGGGTCTTTTTATAACATGAAGTGCTACTGAGTTGATTGAAAGTGTCAAGAGACAATTGTCACAATTGTTTGAGATGAACGGTCTTGGACAATTTTCACTACTATTTAGGCCTTGAGGTATGGAGGAATAGTGGGGATATGTTTTCACACACGAATATAACATTATAAAGTAATAAAAAAATACAAATTGACTGCATTAGATATTACACACACAAAAATCAAGAATAGAATTATCCATCCCAAAAATCAAAATTGGGAGCAAACAAATTGAGGTAATTGCCTAATTCAAAGACTGAGGGAGAACATAGAAGTGTTTCTTACGAATCCATGAAATTGAGGGAATAACATGATCAAAATAGCAAAGGGGAATTGAGCTAATAGACCAACAGAGTTATGAACATAGTTTTCATGTAAATTGTCTCATGGATTCAGGGTACATATTCATCTAGAAGGCTTTGCATGTTTGCATGGCTCTATTACTTTCTAGTTTTTCTAAAAAGAAAATGGTTTTCAAGATATGTTATAAAGATGATATTTATAGTTCTATAGTTTAGAAGGCTTTGTATGTTTACATGGTTCTATTACTTTCTAGTTTTTCTAAACAAAAAATGGTTTGCAAGTTGTGTTATAAAGATGATATTTATAGTTCTAGAGTTTAGAGAAGTACTTGAGGAACATTCTAGAGGGTATTAATGCATAAAATCATATGTTTTTTGCGCAACGAGAGAGCCATAAAATTATACTAACTTGTAAGTGTTGTTGAGCCCGAAAATTATACTAACATGTAATTGATGTTGAATAAAGTATTTGTGAAGGTTTGGTAGGTATGTATACACCGATAAAACCTATCTCAAAACAACAACTCAAATAAGATGCTTCAAATGGTTTGTAAACAATAAATTACAAAAATAAGCACTCAAAAATTGATATACAAAAATGCAAACACGAAATCTCAATTAAAAGCATTCACTTGTGCCAGTGATGTTTGAAGTGATTTTACAAACTAATTTGTTTGCATTCAATGGGCAACAAAAAAAAGGTTTGGAGAGAACTTAGAGAGTCAATCGACATTGAATTGAAAAAAAGGTTTGAATCTAGGAGACGAGCACAAAGAATGAGAGAAGTGGTCGTCAAATTGAATAGATAAGTTAATAAAGAGGCATAAAACAACAAAGTAACATGTGTATGAAACGAGAACAAAGAACTAGAAAAGTGATGGTCAAATTAAATTGAATAGATAGGTGAAGAAAGAGACATAAAACAACAAGGTAACATGTGTATGAAAACATAATTGAAATTTTAATACAAATGATCTCATGAGTGTTCATTTTTTCTTTAAGAAGATGCATAATATCTACCCATATTGGAGATATCAACATCTATCTCTCTAATTAAATCATAACAATTACAATAGAAAATTAATATGATTACATCTTCTCTTTAATAATAAATATCTTAAAATTAACCTTTAATATAATTATTAATTTTGATTTATAGATATGTATTGTAAAAATAAATTTGAGTATAATGTTATTATTTTTTATTTAAGGATTATTTTTTTTTGGTATAACTAGCCTAAATACATCATAACATTTAATAGATGTGAGATTAAAATAGATTTAGATTAGTATATTTTCAAAAATATATATTTCAGATACAATAATATAATATTTGTTATATATTTTAAAATATAAAAAATTGATTTTGATATTTCACAAATTAATGTGTATATAAATAAATAGTTAATTTTATATGTAACATTAAAAAAAACTAACATAACATATTTATTTTAAATATTTTAATTCAAACTAACATTTTAATTTCAAATTATTTTAAACACTTCAAATTTTGTATATGTTTTCTTAAATCTTTATGTATAGTAATTCTTTTAAATCTAAATTGATAATTTGTATTTACTCAAAATTCGTTAACTACTCGCATTCCCTACTATTAACATGGACATGAAATTAATTATAATTCAAATAAAGTTTAACGCCCATCTCTACCATTAACTACATATTCCATTTGCATAGTGGACGCTAAGCATTTTATGTTGTATAAACCAGGGGTTCGGCTGGGAAATTAACGAATGCACATTCGCTATAGCTTCCAATTCTTTCGTCTTTGCTTTAAGCCAAGTAATTGTGAAATGGGCCTCTAACTTCCATTTCTTTAAATGTTGTATGTAAGCTTTGATCACTTGAAGTCCACCAGAAGATTAGTTGTTTAGTTATAGGGAGTGGGTGGGCTACATGATCATCGAGCACCTTCTACATTGTGGAGGAGAAAATAGCTTCAACTCTATTTTTAAAATTGTGAGTTGCATTTAGCAGTTATTCACGTTTTGCATCTATCCTNTATGTCTCTATAAAATAGTACAATGATGCTACTAGAGGTTTACTTAGATAATCATGCTACCAATAAAAAGAAGGAGATATATCCCTACAAAATAGTACAATGATGCTACTAGAGGTTTACCTAAATAGTAATAGGTAAGGGAAACATGTCAAGAGTGGATGGACAATCTATAGAGAAAAGAAGGCTTAACAATAGTGTGGGTTATTAGAGGTTTACCTAGATAGTCATAGGTAAGGGAAACATGTCAAGAGTGGATGGACGACCTATAGAGAAAATAAAGCTTAACAATAGTGTGGTTTTGACATAGGCATTGTCCTTCACTAAGATTGTCCTTCACCAACGATGATCTCTACATGCAATTAGAAACCCAAATGTACAACATTGACGTTTACAAGTTTGAGGCAGAATATGGGGAGGGTGGATACCTTCGATCTTATCAATGAAGAGAAGGACACATAAACCCAAAATAGTGAGGAGGTTAATGAATACACATTTCTATGTATGTCTAGGAAATGTGATAGGAGGGAAGGGCATCATGTCTAGGAAATGTGGTGGGATGGAAGAGCATTGAATGCCCTCCAACTTCATAAATAAGATATGAAAAATGACAATAAGCAACTCATGAAAAAAAAATCAACCCCACTCTTATGGTCTCCCCAAAACCTTTTTTAAGATGTGAGTTTGGATTGTATCATGAGATGAATTTTTGACCAACATAAGTTCGCTACATACCAAATTTTGTCAATGAACCTTTTCCCTTGTAAGTTTGGATTACATCATGAAATGAATTCTTGACCAAGATAGGTTCGCTACATACCAAATTTTGTCAATAAACCTTTTCCAAGTAACACACCTTTATTTATCATCACACATGTGTTTGAGTTGTTTTTTTTGGGTAAACATGGTGCAAATAAAAAGACATTTCGAAGCTTTGGTTCTGAAAATTGCATATCGTTAGGACAAGAGAAACATTATCCCCTTTCTTCTCGTGACGTTGATGCTGGCTAGGACAAGAGAAACATTACCCCTTTCTTCCCATGACGTTGATGATTGAAGACTCAAGAGCAAAGATAACTTCCATTTTATTGCCCATTTATATTTAATAATAATCTTAAATATAAAACAAGACACTTCATCAAAACAAAAATAAATTTAAAAAATAAATATATAATATAAATATTAAATATAAATACATATAAAATAAATATGATTGTTTTTAAATATCAATTTATTAAATATAAATAACATAAAAATAAAGTAAATTACAGAAGTACAATAGCTATAACTTTTTATTTCAAGCATTGAATTTTGGAACGAACTTTCATTTTATTGACTAAACTTAAGATCTCTTTAGATATAACTAAATTTTTCTATAAAGTATATTATTTCAAGTTTTATTTCTACTGTGTTTTTTAACTGTTTTAAGTTTTTGTTTATTTGATAGTAATTGTGATATAAACTTTTAAGGAATCATATTTTTTTGTTGTTTAAATTGTATTTCTGAATGTAACAATGGATTCAGTGTGTTGAAAATCTTCTGAATACTCTGATTACACATAATTAATCACTCAAATCAAATCCACAGATACAACAATTTTTGACCCAATCTTTAATAAACATCCTTAAAAAATATATAAAAAAAAAAAAAACAACACACAAAAAAACATAGAACATTTAAACTAAGGCTATATCTACTGCTAAGGATCATAAAGCTCTTGCTTATTAAACACGTAGCAACTCTCAGTGGCTCTAGTCTCATCAGGTTAAATAAACACATCTCGTTCATAGCCACCAAATGTTCATGTTCTTCCATATCCAGACTTGCCTACAGGTATAAACACCTCATAAATTAAACGAAAAAGCCTGTGTATAAAAAAGATTCGCATCATTGCACGGAAAACACTGTAGTTGTAATGTGGGACTCAACTGGAATTTATGTTTTTGTCCATTCAATGATAAGAAAATAAAACACAGAACTGAGTACAAGCTATATGATAAGTAATGATTTAATGTTTCGACGTCTTTTCATCCCGATTTAGTTCTCTGTGTTCATGATAGTCATAGCCTTTACAACCTGTCCTGCCCGGGATTATTTTAAATTTTCTCTTTATTGTGTTTCGCTTTTTCTCTACAAACATCTGGAGTGGATCTGGACAATTGCAACTGCAAAATTTTATGCTGTGCGACTCTATAAAACATCAAATCAAATTTACATTAACATCGGCGACAGACACGGTATTTCAATCCAATCTCCGTAACCGAACCCACTGGTCCCTAGAAAAAACAGCGAAACCCTAGTACCGCTCGGTTATTTCTATGGAATGGCCCACATTATTTCAAATCAACGGAAATATTCGAACCTCCGTGATCAACATAAACTTTGATGTGATTTGAACTTGACAACCAAGGAAACCGTCGATGAAAGATTGAAACAGTGAGNGTATAAACACCTCATAAATTAAACGAAAAAGCCTGTGTATAAAAAAGATTCGCATCATTGCACGGAAAACACTGTAGTTGTAATGTGGGACTCAACTGGAATTTATGTTTTTGTCCATTCAATGATAAGAAAATAAAACACAGAACTGAGTACAAGCTATATGATAAGTAATGATTTAATGTTTCGACGTCTTTTCATCCCGATTTAGTTCTCTGTGTTCATGATAGTCATAGCCTTTACAACCTGTCCTGCCCGGGATTATTTTAAATTTTCTCTTTATTGTGTTTCGCTTTTTCTCTACAAACATCTGGAGTGGATCTGGACAATTGCAACTGCAAAATTTTATGCTGTGCGACTCTATAAAACATCAAATCAAATTTACATTAACATCGGCGACAGACACGGTATTTCAATCCAATCTCCGTAACCGAACCCACTGGTCCCTAGAAAAAACAGCGAAACCCTAGTACCGCTCGGTTATTTCTATGGAATGGCCCACATTATTTCAAATCAACGGAAATATTCGAACCTCCGTGATCAACATAAACTTTGATGTGATTTGAACTTGACAACCAAGGAAACCGTCGATGAAAGATTGAAACAGTGAGCGCCCGTACATAAATAAATAATTTGCTGGGCAGGTTTTAATGTTGCGGTGGTTGGTATATATATTTTTAGATTGAATGTTGTCACCCCTCGTCCAGCAGTGTATATACCAGCTGGTATATATTCCACCTGCAACAGCATTAAAGCCTTAAAACCTGCTTAGCAAACTGGTTATTAATAACTGTGAATCCACCCAGAATATAAATAACAACAGACATTAATTGTTAATAAAATAATAAAAAAACAAAATAACAAAAACCATTCAACAAGATAAGGATTTATGCAATAAAACTGTGAAAATATATTAAAGAAACATCCATAGACAAGGTATTGATATTCTTACTGCTCAGAGCTAAAGAATACAATTTTCCCACAATGTATTGGTATTCTTGTTGCTCAATAGTAAATATTACAATGTATTGATATTCTTATTATTGCTCAGTAATAAATATTACAATCTCCGAGGTATTAATATTTTTTATTGATGAGAGATAAATATTCCAGTTGTATTCATTTTTGAGTGATGAAGACTATGTGTTCTCATGTTTTTTCTCTTAACCCTAAAATGCAACAACACTCTAATTATATAAAACCACTCCTTAAATAACATGTTGGCTTGATATAGTTTTTAAGTGCTATTTACATTAGGATTACTTTTGCTTTTAATGAGGTGTATGAGGGATCTCCAACCATCATCTCTGCTCAAGTTTGCAGAGTGCTTTTCAATTTCGTCAGCCTTTCTAATTTTTATTTTTATATAATGATAATTTTTGCAATGATGCTGGCTTAATTTTTACTTTTATGTAATGATCAATTTTTCAATGGCTTTTTCAAGGTAGATTTGATTATTGGAGTTATTAGAGTTACTTATATTACACATATTCATATTTATATAGTAACTATATTTAATCTATATATCATTTATTATTATATTCATTTATTCATTTATATACACAGCACATACATACAATTATATATTACCCATATATATATATATA
>SNQJ01S0173844.1:9921-20295 GCA_010110895.2 Picea sitchensis | reverse complement strand
AAGTAGTAAGTAAATAATTATATAAATAAGCATAAGACATATATAATAATGTATATTAAATAATATGTATGAAAATTAGTATATAATATATATGTATATATAATGGTAAATAAATAATATATAATATTATTTAATAATTATATATTGTGTAATATATATGCTATCTCAAAGCATATTTCTTTATGCAACCATACAATCAGAGTTGTGTTCTTTAAACCTAATCTGAAAAGTCTTTTAAGTTTCACCAATATAAACTTTACCAAAGTCACAAGGAACTCAGAAAACACCTTTAGTTTTCTTAAGATATATAGGGTCTTTAGCATGGTCGAGTCACAAGGAAGACTTGAGACAGACGCATAATCTTCATTTAAGCTACCTTAGAGGGTGCCTGTCTTCACAAGGGTACTTACACCTTGGGTGAATGTTCTGAGAGGGTTACTGCAATTTTCTCTTTCACCTTCGTTAGCTGGTATTGGGCCCTAATCATCCCAAGCCAACTTCCAGAAGGCTTTCTTGATCAACTCTTCACTGTCTTGGATTCAAGTGCTAACCACCCTGGACTGAGCTTTAGAAGAGTAAGTCTGCTTATTGACACATACATCTTAGGAACTTTTAGGAAGAGTAAACACCTTTAGCTTTCAAGGAACTCAGTAAACACCTTTAGCTTTCTTAGGATATATAGGGTTTTTAGCATGGTTGAGAATACTTTTTATTTATCAAGGTCACAAGGCACTGAGTAAACACCTTTATCTTTCTTAGGATATATTAGGATATATAGGGTTTTTAGCATGGTCGAGAATATTTTTTTAAGGTGCCAAGAATATTTCTTAAGGTGCTTAGAGGAGAGAAGGAAACTCTGATTTTCTTCTTATTAAACATTTTTTCCATTTATCAATAGTGCCTTGGATGTATGAACGCATGATGGTTTTGGATATGTCATCATTTGTTTGATTTTTTTTTCTCTGTTTTATGACCCTTTTAACCTATTTATTAGTGTAACCATTACCTTTAAAAAACTTAGGAAAGTGTTCAAGCTCATGATTAATGTGCTCATCGTCAGAGATCCTCTTCACTTTGGTAACTGTGTTTATAACACTCATTTACTCAACGGGATGGTGGTGAGAATCCGTGTGAGTCTTTTTCCTGTAAACTTGATGAGAGAGGGATTCATCAATGTTTTTAGAGAAGAGAATGTCCAAGAATAGAAGCTTGTTTCTTGGTGCTCTCTATTTCCATGTCAAATTTATTCAAGTCTGATTGATTATTCATGTGCTCTAGGAAATTGTTCAATTTTTCTCTTCCATGGGTCCAAATAAAATAAGTGTCATCCACATATCTTAGCTAGTGATTAGGATTATGAGGTGCAGTGTTCATAGTTTTTTCTTCAAATTCCTCCATGTAAAGGTTTGCAATGGGAGGAAAAAGAGGAAAACCCATAAAATCACCATGGGTTTGCTCATATATATTGCCACAAAAACTAAAATATGTGGACTTTAGGAATACTTCAACCAGCTTTGTAGTTTCATCTTAATAACATCTTCTACGGAAATTTTAAATTAGGCACAATGCCAAAACTTACCATGAGATCCATTTCACTAACTTTCAAATACTTGATCCCTCTCTTCCATTAAATGAGAGGAATCCTTGATAAAAGATGGAGTATGTTTAATTAGAAGTCTGATTTTTTCCCTTGAAATAGTAGTTGTTTTGTTATTCAATTTTGAATTAAAGACAACTTTCCAATACATATATACTCGAAGTCATTACAACATACTCATTATGAGCTTTATTCATGTCATTGTGTGAATTGAATGGGAGTGGGGAGAATAACAACCAATCCTCACAACCATCCAAACTACACCCAATTAACAATGTTTTTTCCGTTTGAGATGCATTATCAATGAAATGCCGGGAAAAGTTAACCAACTTTGATATGCTCGCACATCTGTAACGTTCTTGGGTGCGTTCCAGCGTTTCGAATTTTCTGGTAAGTTTAACCGTCCCGTCTTTGTGAGATTTCTTGACTCTCATTAGTAGGCACACATTTAGTCTATTCCACACGTCCAACCTTACATTGTTCGCTAGTTCTGCGTGTAGACGCAAGAGAATCTACGAGAGGCTATCCATGTGTCTTCTTTCTTTATTAATCTCTTTTCTTAGCAATGCTAAGCTCGCCATTTTGAAAATTTCACTGTTTCTCTCATGCTTTAGATGGATACACAGAAGAAAATTAGGCGCCCATCCCTACACAGATTTAAAAATGCCATTTTTTTCGGGCCTAGAGAGTTTAATCCGTGATTTTTCAAACGGTCGGATGCTTCCAAGATTCAGGGATAATATGGTGTTGTTAACGTTTTCACATGTATTCATTTTTGAGCGATGGAGAACATATGTTATCATGTTCTTTACAATGTTCCCACAACAAACTTACAAAAAGTTGCCAAATGTCTCTTTGGGTAAACTTGACAAATGCCTCTTAGGTCTAAGTAGATATATATTGTCTTCAACATAACTACCACTATTACATAATTACCACCATTACATGAATTAGCACCTGTTCATGCCACCATTACATGAACTCTTAAATTCTTTTGATTGTCGTTACAATTTCAAAATTTTCACCTTGACAACAATTTACTTGATATCTTACCCAAGCTCATTCATCACCTTTTCTGTAAGCCAATTTGAGAAGCCAAACACCACCTCAGCATTTCTAACAGTGCTAGTTTTGTGAACACGTCTGCATCATTTTCTTGAATATGGACTTTTCTAAGAGGTACTACAGCTCCATCAGTAGCATGTCTTACAAAATGGTATTTAACACAATATGATTGGTCTTACTATGATAAGATGGATTGATAGCCAAATGGATAACACTTTGACTATTACATAACACATTCAACTTGTCCGGAACTTTTCAAACTCACTCATTGTACCCTTTAACCAAATTGTGTCCTTGCATGCATGTGAGACAATTGTATATTCTATTGGATAAAGCAACTTATCTTTAAAGCTTTGACATCCAAAAATAGGTCCTCCCACAAGAGTAAATACATAACCTAAATTAGATCTCCTTTTGTCCAAATCACCTAGAAAATCTTAATCAACATAACCACATATTAAATCATTGAAACCATTATAGGTGTTACAATAAACACTTGTGCCTTTAAGATGCTAAAGCGCCCATTTCAATATTTCCCAATGCTCTCTGCCTGGATTTTCCATGTATATATTGACAACACAAACTTCATGTGAAATATTTTGTGTTGTACATACCATCACATACATTAAACTTCCTACTGCGCTAGCATATTGTACAAGATACATATAATCTATTTCTTCTTTATTACTAGGACATAAACTTGATGAAATCTTCAAATGGAAAACCAAAGGGATATTTATTGGTTTCACATTATTCATACAGAATCTCATAAATATATTATCCATGTACTTATGTTGTGATAACCAAAGCTTACCGTGTTTCCTATCTCTATGTATTTCTATGTCCAAAATTTGTTGTGCTACTCCTAGATCCTTCATATAAAAAGTTCTATCCAACTGAGGCTTCCTACTGATCTCAACCATGATTTTTCTTGCTACAAGCATATCGTCAACATAAAACACAAGGATAATGAATATACCATTTTCTAAACTTTTGAAATAAACACAATGGTCATACTCACTTCTTGTAAAATTATGGCTCACCGTGAAGGAATCAAACTTCTTATACCATTGTCTGGGAGATTGCTTTAGGCCATACAATGAATTCTTGAGTATGCAGACAAATATTCTCTTGCAATTGTGAACAAAACCTTTTGGTTGTTCCATATATATTTCGTAATCCAAATATCCATGTAATTTTTTTTTTTAACATCTAGTTGCTCTGTCTCAAGATCAATTAAAGAAACTAGTGATAATACTACACGAACTGAAACAAGATTAACAATAGTGGTACTTGTTCCTATTTCATTTCAAATTATACTATGTATGATTTTAAGAGAGGTGACTCATCAAATACTACATCTTTGCTAATAATGATTTTATGGGCAATAGGATCCCATAATCTATATCCCTTAACTCCATCACCATAACCAACAAAGACATACTTCTTTGATTTAGGGTCCAAATTAGAACGTTGATTTTTAGAAATAAGAGAATAAGCATCACAACTGAGAAAATTTGTATTTGAGTAATGACAATAATGGCATCATCATACCTCTTCAAGAATCTTACAGTCTATTGCAACTGATGGTGATTGATTTGTTGGGTTGTTATATTCTTCACAGTGAAAGTCGAGGTGGATTGCCTGACAATCGAAGTTGAATGCTGAGGTTAGTCAACTGGGTAAAGACAAAGTCAAGGTGGAATGAAAACAAGTCAAAGGTCGAGGTTATTCGATAGGGTAAAGTCGAAGTCGAAGGTCGAGGTGGTTCAACATGGTAAAGACATTAACAACAAGTCAAATAGGTCAACCAACAAGAGGTCAATAGGAAGGTGTTTGGAAATTGACTGAAGACTGAATAAAGGTCGACTGGTAATATATGGGTAATCTGACTTGGTAGTCAACTATAATAGAATCTCCAGAGTCCTGGGATTTGTAGCCAATGATCTGCATGGATTTGTAACCATTTTTTTGGCGCCTTTTCTTTAGGGTTTTTCCTATTGTAAATCCTATAAAGAAGGAGAGTTGTAACACTATAAAATATGATCTTTTTTTTCTTTAGATGATGAATGCCTAATCATTGAGAGTCTATAATTTAGGGGTTGTTGGTCATGTATATCTAAGCCAAATTGGCTACAGGGTTGTTCTTGTGTAAGCAAAAGGGTATGATGTCGATTGTGTTTTAGGTGTGGAACAAGGTTAGACATGAAACCTTTTATTCTAATGAATAAGACAACAAGGAGAAGAATGCTAAAGGAATGATGGTTTTCCCAATTTGGGTTTCCAGGGTAAAATCTCTATGTATTATGTTCTTCTTGTGTCATTTACTTTCTTGATTAAATCTTTCTTCCCCTCTTCTGTTAGGTTTAACGTGGAAGTATTTCTCATTTCCTAGCATGTGGTATCGGAGCTTGGTTTAACAACCTTGGATCTGAGCTAAATTCTAGGTTCAGTAAGAGTTGTAAGTTAGAAATCTTAAATATTTTGCTAAATATTGTGTTAAAGGATGGTGAGTAGCTCGAGAATAGAGATTGAAAAATTCAATGGCTAGAATTTTTAGCTTTGGAAGCTTAAAATTGAATATCTCCTTGTATATCGAAAGCAATGGACAACGGTTTCTCTAGGTACCATGTCGGCAGGTATGTCGATGAAAAAATAGGAGAGACTTGAGAGAAGAGAAAGGAGCACAACTCAACTTTGTCTTGTAGATTCAGTGTTGTTGAATGTTTCGGGTGAAGATTCGGCCAATAAACTATGGGACAAGCTGGGAAGCTTGTACCAGTCGAAATATCTTGTAAATAAGTTGTTTCTTAGAAAGAAATTGTATCTTCTGAGAATGAGTGATGACAATTTGGTGACTGAGCATTTAAATGCATTTATTACAATTATAATCCATTTATCTTCTGTGGATATTAAAATCACTGAGGAGGAGAAATGTATTGTCCTATTATGTTATTTTCCAAAATCCTTGGATATCTCAATCATGACTATAGGGAGTAATACAACCACATTAACACTAGAAGACATGGTTGTATCTCTAATGTCGAAAGAAATGAGAAGAAATAACATGGCAGGATCGACCAAAGATGCTTTAGTGGTGAGAGGTCAAACAATTGACAAAGATAAAGGCAAATTATCCGGTAGAAAGTATAAGTCGAAGTGTAGATCTAAATCCTCGGTTAAGTAAAAACGAAGATGTGGAAATGCGGTAAATTTGGGTATTACAAAAGGGATTGCAAGTCGAAGGAAATGGAAGTCAGTACATGATCCGATAAGAAGCAGTCGATTGAGAGAAAGACAACTCCAAATAAGGGAGGCGATGTGTACCTTGCGTCGACCAATACACAGTTGGATCAATATGTTTAGTTGATTGACTCAGGAACATCCTATCATATGACACTACATAGAGAATAGTTCTACAAATATGAACGATATGGAGGAGAAGTGTTCTTGGGGGACGAATCGACAACCAAAATTGTCAAAGGGGAAGAGTTCGAATGATACTGTAGAATGGGAGGAGTAGAACCCTTCCAGGTGTGGTACACATTTCAGGTTTGGAAAGAAACCTAATATCGGTTAGTAAGATGAATGATGTTGGCCTGCATACTCTATTTCAGGAGGAATCATGAAATATGGTCAAAGGTGTGATGGTATTAATGAAAGGAGTTCTTATTGGAATCATATACAAATTGTTAGGGAGTGTCGACTCGACTGGATGCAACAACATCGTTTCTCCTAAAGGATCCATGTGAATTATAGTTCCCAAAGTTGTAATCTTAAATGTGGGTGGTCGTGAAAGCATGTCTTCCAACTTATTTGTTCTACTCTTCTTATACTTTATAACGAAATGAAATTGTTGTAAAAACCGCATCCACTTGTAATGTCTAGTTTTTTGTAGCTTACTCTAGGATTGCGAATACTATAGTGGTTGGTGATCTATGTGGATGATGGTCTCCTTTCCCATCAAATAGTGTTTCCATTTTTTGACAACTTGTACCAAGGCATAGAGATTCTTGTCGTAGGTAGGGTAGTTGAGATGCACCCCATGAAATACTTCAGAATGATAGCAGATAAGCCTTCCTCCCTACATCAATACTGCTCATGTGGCATACCCACTTGCATCTGTCTCCACTTCAAAAGGATTATGCAATTTTGTTAGTGTGAGCTCTGGTTCTTGACTGATATTTATTTTCATCTCATCAAAGGCCTTTTGTTGATTCCTCTCCCCCACTAGAAAATATTACCACTGGTTGTTATAGCATGGAGTGGTGCAACTACCACTAAAAATGAAGCTATGAACATCCGGAAGTATTGTGCCACCCCAAAAAAACTCCCAACTTCAATGAAATTTTTAGGAATTGTCCATGTCATGATGTCCTCCATATTTGCAGGATTTATCTTGAGCTCCCCTCCACCAATCACATACCCAAAATACACCAAACACTTCTGAGAAAACTCATATTTATTGATATTTTCCAGCAGCTCGTGCTTTTTTCAATGTCTCTAACACCTGCATAAGATGTGGCATATGCTCCTCCCAGGTAGCAATATAAACCAATATATCATCCAAATAGACAATAACAAATGAATCTATATAAGGGAGTAAAAAATCATTCTTATTATCATAAATGTAGTCAGTGTATTGCATAAACCAAATGACATAACAAACCACTCATACAAAACTTGCCTTGTCTTGAAGGCATTATTCCAGGTATATTCTTCTTTGACTCGTACTTGGTGATATCATGATTTCAAATCCAGCTTAGTGAAGTACTTGTCACGTTGCAACTGGTCCAATAGATCATTGATCCTTAGCAAGGGGTATTGATTCTTCAGTGTAATCTTGTTCAATTCCCTATAATCGATACACATTCTCCAAGTCCCATCCTTCTTGGGAACAATTATGATGGGTGACCAACAAGGTGAGGCACTTGGTTGAATTACACCCTGCTCCAACAACTGTTGCAATTGCTTCTTCAATTCATTCGCTTCCAGAATAGACTGTCTATACATCCCGATATTTGGTAATGGGGAATTTGGAAAAAACGGTGTTTCGTGCTCCACTTCCCTCTTGGGTGGTATCCCTTTAGGCTCCTAGAACACTTCTTTGTATTTCTGTAGCGAATTATCCAACTATTGTTTCTTCTCTTTAGTACACCCCTCTAGTGATGCCTTCACTCTCATTGACTTGTCGTCAGACTAATTTCCTCTTAAGAAAATTAAAACATATTTCTTACTAGAACTAATCAACTTCTTGGATTGGTTGGCACTTACTAGTGAGATACTCAACTTTCCTTTATGTGCATTGATGGTATAGGATTTACCATCCTTGATCAGCTGGTATTGGGTGGATCTCCGCATGAAAATTTCATCCCTCATATACATGTAAGGGCTTCCAAACATTACTCCACATACATCAAGGGGCGCTACATCCAATTCCACTTCATCAATAAAATCAACACTTAGAGAAAATTTAATCTTACATTGTTTTGTTACCGTTATCTCGGCATCCTTGTTTACCCAACCCAATGGATAGGGGCTAGGATTATTACGAACCTCCAATCCAAGATTTTTGACTAGATCCACTGCTATGAGATTAGCACGTGAACTAGATCATCTATCTTGGTCTTCTTGACCCAAATCTTGATGTGGAAGAGCTTGGTCATATCGTTTTATTCCTATTGATGAAGACTACTCAGATTCACCTCCTTCTACACATATGTGCAGACAATATTTTCATCAAAATCCAAGCTACTTTCAACCAGATTGCTTGAATCTTTGATTAAAAATTTATTTTTCTTTCCTTCCTTCTTGTGGTCCTTTCGGTTCAGCTCTGGATGTAGTTTCCAACATGTTTCCTCGATGTGGCCATCAATGTTGAAATGATTGCAATGGTTTTTGGGATCTTTACTCTGTTGTGAAATGGTTGTTGTCTTCTTATCTTTCCCCCCTTTCGACTTCTTCTTCCCCTCTTTAGAATCTTCTTGACGCTCTTTATTCTCCCAACCACTTGGTTTCCCCTTCTTTTGGCCTATTTTTTCCAAGTATTGTTCATGTACACATTCCTCACCCGCTGTATTTTTCTTGAAGAGCATCACCTTCTTTCGTACATGATGGTGTAAACCCCACAGATACTTGAGGATTACATATGTGTTCTTTGGAGAGATACCCAACATGATGGACATCTTTCTGAACTCAGTGGTGTACTCCTGTACACTTTGCCCCTATCTCTTCTTGAAGTAGTGCCACAAGATCCATTGGTCCTCTACATACCCGATAGGGTAAAATTGGGAGTTAATGAGGTTTTTTAATTCCTCCCACCTAGTTACTACTGAATCACCCTCTAGACTAAGTATTTATGTATGGATTTCCCACTAGGTTGAAGCATGGCCCTCTAACCGCAATCTAGCAAATGAAATCTTCTGCTCTTCATCTATATGGTGAATGCTAAAATAAAATTCTAGTTGTTGCAGCCATTGATCCGGTTTTAATTCATCGATATCAACTTGATGTGGCTTTATGTCCACTTTCGCTTCCATCTTGAATAGGGATTGTGAAGGGTTCATGAAACTCGAACTCGACTTCTCTTTTTTGGATTCTTTCTGAGACTCCTTTTTTTCCTGATCTTTCAATTTCCCCTCCGATATGTTCTTTGATTTAGAGCCTCCATCATCTCTGAACAATCCGAGATTTATTTTCAGAGGCACCATGAGGAGGTTCATATTGTGACTGATGTCAACAACTTGTGCTTCCAACTGCTCAAATCTCTTTTCTGCTGGATCTCAAGGGTTATTACGAACATACTCGTCTACCATGGCTAGGGTTTTTGTGAATTCTCCTTAAGTTGATTCTTAGATCCTGCAACTTCCCATAAATAACCAAAATAAAAATATTCTCTGATACCAATATGATTTGTAAATTGTCGTGGATATTTGACTAGAACATTTCGTCACAACAGATCTAATAAAATACTAAAATATTTCCTATTAAGGTTAATTTCCTTTATATCTCCAGAATATTCAGTTACTGATAAAATATATAAAATGTAGAGAAATAGAGAACAATAAAACACATTCACACCATCCACAAATAAAAACAAGATATGACTTGGGAAAACTAATACGGGAGAAAACCCATCTAGAAGGTGAGGTTGTTATGCTCTCTTTTTTATGGTAAATAAATGATGCAAATACAAAGAAAGAGGCACTTTCTCTGGAGTTTCCTTTCACCCGTGGCCTGTATGACTTCTACATAATATCTCCTCCTTTGTTATTCTCACAGAATACCAATCTCATATGTTTTTCTCAACTATGGAACAAGATACAATGCAAAATAATGGAACTCCTTCTCCTCCTAGTGGCCTGACTTTTAGCATAGCCCAATAACCATCTAGGGATAGTTTTTTTTTTTACTTTCTCAACCTTCAATTGTGATTGGGTTTTGGAACTTCTAGAATTTTCTTAGAAAATCCACTACGTGGCCAACCCCACATGTCTAAGTAATGGAGGTTGATGTGGCATCCACTTTCACCATGGTGATCAATATGGTAGGTCAACTTCCAAGAGGCAAAAATTTCTCATACGAACTATGCTTGAGGAATCGTCTATGTAGTTGGAAAGGAATCGACATGAAAAATTTATAATATTCCTCCATAGTAAGGTTTGAACCAAAAAAAAGCTCGTTTGAAGCTTCAAAATGGCTTAAGAAGATTT
>SNQJ01S0173843.1:0-12930 GCA_010110895.2 Picea sitchensis | reverse complement strand
TTCCTTTTGGAAGGTTAGAATGAGAACATACCTAATGGATTTAGGTGTTGATGTTTGGGATGTAGTAGAGATCGGATACATAAAACCTGTTGTGCTAACTTCCAAGGAAGATAAGTTAGAATTTATCTTTAATTCTAAGGGAATGAATGTTATCTTGAATGGACTTGCAGAAGCTGAGTTTGTAAAGGTGATTCATCTTCAAACTGCCAAAGAAATGTGGGATAAACTTATTAACAGTTATGAAGGAAATGAGAAAGTAAAAGATGTCAAAATTCAAACATATAGATTGAAATTTGAACAACTAAAGATGAATGAAGACAAAACAGTCAACAAGTATTTTTTAAGAGTTGAAGAGCTTGTGAATGCCATGAAGGGTCCTGGTGAGAAAATTGAAGAATCATTTTTAGTTCTGGAGATTTTAAGATCTCTTCTTGATAAATTTAATCTAAAAGTCCCTGCAATAGAAGAACTAAATGATATTAAAACTCTGACCATTGATCAACTCCTAGGAACTCTAACTACATATGAAATGAGAATTATCAAAGATAAATCCATTACTAGAGAAGCATCTTTTAAAGCAGACAAGAATACTGATTCAGAATTAGATGATATTGAGGCAAAATTTGTGAGAAGGTTAAAGAAAGGATCAGGAAATTATCAAGGCAAGCTCCCTTTCAAATGTTTTAACTATGGTAAGATAGGTCAGTTTGCATCTAAGTGTCCTCACCAGAAAAAGGATCATAACTCTGATGATGAAAAGAAATTAAAATTTAAGAAATATAGTAAAAAGAAAAGTTTGTGTGCAAACAATGACAACTCCTCAGAAGACATGGATAGTGATTCATCCTGTGAAGACAAAGCAAATTATTTTATGCTTATAGCTATGGGAGATCTTGATGATGAACATTCAGGAGGTGAAATGGATGATGAAGAAGTTGTGGTGGATATAGAAGGTGAATTAATCAGTTCTTTGGAAGAAATTGACAGACTCAAATGTAAGAAGAGAAAACAAAAACGGTTGTTGATGCAGTTTAAAATGAATGATAAAAATCCCGCAGGGGTGTAGACCGATTGGAAAGTGCCATGTAAATGGAAGGAAATATGTAAAAAGAGGTTTCAAGGTCGATTCTCACCCAGATTTACTCGGAGGGCATGCTTGGAGGTTGTGCATTCCTCCCTACGGGTTATAAGGCATCCAGCAGGCTTCAACCATGTGTCATGAGAGTACGATATTGTTGTTGTTACTGATTCCCCTAGTTACAAAAAAAATGATAAAAAAACTGATGAAGACTTTTCTCTACTAAAAGTGGAGTTAGAAGAGGCAAAGAAAATAGAAGACATTATGAAACAACAATTATTAGAGAAGAAAGCAAGGTGTGAAGCCTTAAAAGAAGAGGTAGTAAAAACCAGAAAAAAAATGGAAAAGTTTAAGGCATTGTATCACCAAAATATGTCAAGTATTAAATCCTCAGAAGAATTAACTTCCATTCTAAATCAAAAAAGGAATCCAAAGTTGAAATATGGCTTGGGCTATGAAGAAGGATCAAGTAGTGATCATCCAAGTAATACAGAACCCATCAAGTTTGTCAAATCTACAATCATTGACAACAACCACTCTGCAGAAACAAAGAAAGAAAATCAACCACCAAGAAGGAATGAAAGAAAAAGTACCAGAACCGAATATGTAGATCAGAGAAACTATCAGCATGAAATAAATCGACCCACTCAAAGAAGACAGTCTTTTACCAGGTACAAAGGATTTTTCAATGGATATTTTTTTTTTTCTGTTCTAACTTTGGTCACAAAGCTATAAATTGTTCTTTAAGATTTAGATATGAACAATCAAGTTTCTTAAAGAATAATTATCTGCCACCACAAAGATTGAGACAGCCAAGCAACAAAAAATCACATATTATAAGTCATGTGATGACTGGGAGAAGGAAACAGGTGAAACATAACAACATTTATGAGCATAACAATCGTTATGATCTGTTATTCAGTGAACCAGAATGTTACAACTACCATAATTATGGACATAAAGCTGTAGACTGTCGCTTAAGGAACTATAAGCCAGATATGAATCCTATTGCTGAAAATTTAAAGGTTTGGAAGAAGAAAGAAGATGACAAGTGTGGAATAGTGTTATCGTCCCAAAGACAAAATAATCCCTAGTATATTGACAGTGGATGTTCCAAACATATGACTGGATACAAAAGTAAGTTTCTAACTCTAAGTGAAAACAAATCAGGAAATGTAACTTTTGGAAACGATGCACCAGGAAAAATAAAAGGTAAAGGAATGGTAAGTCTGAGTAATGGAAAAGGAAAAGCTCAAGATGTGTTATTTGTAGATNGAAGAAGGATCAAGTAGTGATCATCCAAGTAATACAGAACCCATCAAGTTTGTCAAATCTACAATCATTGACAACAACCACTCTGCAGAAACAAAGAAAGAAAATCAACCACCAAGAAGGAATGAAAGAAAAAGTACCAGAACCGAATATGTAGATCAGAGAAACTATCAGCATGAAATAAATCGACCCACTCAAAGAAGACAGTCTTTTACCAGGTACAAAGGATTTTTCAATGGATATTTTTTTTTTTCTGTTCTAACTTTGGTCACAAAGCTATAAATTGTTCTTTAAGATTTAGATATGAACAATCAAGTTTCTTAAAGAATAATTATCTGCCACCACAAAGATTGAGACAGCCAAGCAACAAAAAATCACATATTATAAGTCATGTGATGACTGGGAGAAGGAAACAGGTGAAACATAACAACATTTATGAGCATAACAATCGTTATGATCTGTTATTCAGTGAACCAGAATGTTACAACTACCATAATTATGGACATAAAGCTGTAGACTGTCGCTTAAGGAACTATAAGCCAGATATGAATCCTATTGCTGAAAATTTAAAGGTTTGGAAGAAGAAAGAAGATGACAAGTGTGGAATAGTGTTATCGTCCCAAAGACAAAATAATCCCTAGTATATTGACAGTGGATGTTCCAAACATATGACTGGATACAAAAGTAAGTTTCTAACTCTAAGTGAAAACAAATCAGGAAATGTAACTTTTGGAAACGATGCACCAGGAAAAATAAAAGGTAAAGGAATGGTAAGTCTGAGTAATGGAAAAGGAAAAGCTCAAGATGTGTTATTTGTAGATGGTCTGAAACATAATCTTCTTAGTGTCATTTAAATCTGTGACCGAGGATGTGAAGTGGTTTTTACTTCTAAATATTGTAAAACAAAGTGTGTGAATTCAGGACAGTTGATTGAAAAAGGGATAAGAACATAAAATAATGTCTATGTGTTAAAAGAAGAAAAAGAACAATGCCACTTAAGAAAGTATGATGAAAGTTGGATATGGCATAGGAGAGCTGGATATGGCATAAGAGAATTGGACATCTAAATTTTGATCATATAATCAAGCTTATAAACAATGGGGCAGTAAAGGATCTTCCAAAGATATCAAAGCCATATGATTCTGTTTGTAAACCATGCCAGATAGGAAAGCTTACTCGAACACAGTTCAAATATAAAAACTTCCCTTCAACAGAAAAACCTCTCCAGTTAGTACAGATGGATTTATGCAGACCATCAAGGAAAGAAGGTACAGGAAAAGAAAACTATTTTATGTTGATTATTGATGATTATTCTAGACTAACATGGGTTTCCTTTTTGAAGGAAAAATCTGAAGCATTTGAAAAATTCAAAGTGTTTAAAGCTCTAACTGAGAATCAAACAGGAAAAAGGTTGAAAGCAGTAAGGTCTGATAGAGGAGGAGAGTTTATCTCATGGAACTTCAAAGAGTTCTATGATAAACATGGGACCAAAAGAGAGTACACAATCCCAAGGAATCCATAGCAAAATGGAGTTGTTGAGAGGCATAATAGATCAATACAACAAATGGCAAGATCAATGATGAATGAAAGGAATATACCTCATACATATTGGGTGTAATAAATCCATATAGTTTTTCACATTCTTAACAAAGCTCATCTCAGGCCACACGGTGACAAAACTCCTTATGAACTATGGTTTGGAAGACCTGCTTCAATCAAGCATTTTAAAGTCTTTGGGAGTAAATGTTATATCAAGAATAATGATGAAAATATTGGCAAATATGATGACATGGATGATGAAGGTATATTCTTAGGTTATGCTACAAACATTAAAGGATACAGATGCTACAATAAGAGGTTGCATAAATTGGTTGATTGTATCGACATAAAGGTTGATGAAGAAGTCCTAGTTAGAAATGTAAGCAGTGTTGAACCAAGCACAAAAAATATAGTTGAAGATGAAGATGAACAAGTCCAAGGATCAAAAAGGGAAGAATCTGAATCATATGAAGATACAAATACTCAGGCTGACACAAATCAATAGAAAGAAACAAAACCACCTCTCAAAATTGTTAGAAAGAATCATCCTGAAATTCAGATAATTGGAGATATAAATAAAGGAGTTCAGACAAGAAGGAAATTGATTAAAGAGTCAGAATAATATCATGTTGCCTTTTTATATATGATTGAACCTAAAAAATTTGATGAAGCCAGCCAGCATAATGATTGGATTAGAGCTATGAATGAAGAGCTTGATCAGATTGAGAAGAACAATACTTGGGAGCTTGTTCCTAGACCTGAAGATAAGAATGTAATAGGCTCCAAATGGGTGTTCAAGAATAAAATGAATGAAAAAGGACAAGTTGTTAGGAATAAAGCCAGATTGGTCTGTAAAGGGTATGCACAAGTTAAAGGTTAGGATTTTGATGAAAATTTTTCACCAGTGGCAAGATTGGAATCCATCAGAATGTTTCTTTCATATTCATGTCATAAGAACTTTAAAGTGTATCAAATGGATGTTAAGTCAACATTTCTTAATGGAGATCTAGAGGAAGAAGTATATATGGAGCAACCTGAAGGATTCTCATTGACATATAATCCTGATTATGTTTGCAAGCTGAAGAAGACCTTATCTGGACTGAAACAAGCACCATGATCTTGGTATTATAGACTAGACAAATTTTTACAAGACAAAGGGTTCAAGAAAGGTATTGTTGACGGCAATCTCTACATTAAGTTTGAAGGTGATAATTTACTAGTTGTTTTGGTTTATGTAGATGATATTATTTTTGGTTGTACTAATGAATCCTCTGTTGAGTGGTTTGCTAAATATATGAAAATAGAGTTTGAGATTTCCATGATAGGAGAACCATCATACTTTCTTGGTTTACAAGTAAATCAAATTTCTACAGGAATATTTATCTCACAAGAAAAATATTTGAAAGAGATGTTGAAGAAATTTCAGATGAAAGATTCTTCTCTTGTTAGTACACCTATGGTGGTTGGTTTCAATCTTAGTAAAGATTATATTTCACCTGATGTTGATCAAAGGACATATCTCTCAATGGTAGGTAGGCTTATGTACATCACAGCATCCCATCCTGATATAATGCAAGATGTTGGAATGGTAGGTCGTTATCAATCTTCTCCTAAACAAAGTCATTTGGTAGTTGTAACAAGGATATTCAAATAATTGAAGGGAACAATGACTTATAGTCTATGGTATCCCAGAAATTAGAATTTCCAGTTAACTACTTATTCAGATGCAGATTGGGCAAATTGTGTGGATGAGAGAAAGAGCACCAGTGGAGGTGCATTATTCCTAGGTGACTCGTTGGTAGCATGGATTAGTAAGAAGCAGGTATCTATTTCCTTATCAGCTACAGAGGCAGAGTTCATTGTTGTTGCCACTTGCTACACTTTGATTTTATGGATGATCCAAACTCTTGCAGATTTGAAGGTAAAATTTACTGATTCGATTACAATTCACTGTGATAACACCAGTTCCATTAGTGTCTCCAAGAATCTTGTTCTTCATTCCAAGACTAAGCATATCCCAATAAAATACCATTTTCTCAGAGAACAAGTTACAAACAGAGTTGTTCAGTTGAATTATATTCCTTCAACAGAACAGATAGCTGATATCTTTACTAAACCGTTAGCAACGACCCCTTTTGGATATCTTCGTCAGAAGTTGGGGGTTATAACTTATTTCATCTAATCTGTTCACCTGGTCAGGAGGAGTACTTATTGAATATCTGTTGTATTTCTAAGTTGTTCATAGTTGACAGGGGGAGTATGTACTGCAACAGCTCAGGGGGAGCATGTTTCTTCTTTGACATTGATGTCAAAGTGGGAGAAAGTGTGGTAATGGTAAGGATGCTACAGCGGCATGGTTGGATGTCCAGGAAGAGTAGTGTTCAAGTTCTTCAAGGTTTCCATCAATGCCAAAGGGGGAGATTGTTGGCATATTTATCATGGACAGAAGGCAGAGTATTTGTTTGTCATTTATGGAAACCTTAGCCCGACGATGACGAACAAGAGAAAGTGGCAAGACCAGCAGCGTAGTGATGATGGCATGGAAATATCAGAAGCGTAAGTTCAGGAGGAGGAGAAACAGTGATTGTTGGATCACCCATCCTGAATTCCCGATGACCATTAGATCTGAATTAAGATAGGAGGAGCACAAAGAAGAGGAGAACAAATCGCAGGCATCAGATTTGAACACGAAGACCAACCATCATCGGATCCAGAAGAAGGAGCACGATCTTTAAGTACAATATGAAGCGGGATTACAAAGTCCCAAAAACAAGAGGATTGTTGATCCAAGAAGGACACGTGACGAAAGATCAGGGAACAAAAAAAAATCTATTTCGGAGTTTCACATATCGAGAAATCAAAAAGGAGGAGGTTCTCTAACTCCTCAAACTTTCGATATGTGAAATCATGATAAACATTCCTGATCGTTGGATGTAGACTACATGTGGCAAGAAGTCAGATTTTCACTGACTGGAAATTCAAAGGAAGGAGGATCTCTATCCTTTGAAATTGTGAAATGTGAAACCACGGTTCAATCTGAGTCATTGATCAAGGGAGAGCGTGGACCATTGATCTGGCTCCATTTTGGAGTTTTGGATATCGAGAGTTGGAGGAGTCAAGGAAGCAACGTCGATATGCAAAATCGTGAAACACTCTCGTTCTTGGCCCCTGGTCATAAATTATGGTCACATCGATGGAGGCTTAAGGGAAGGACCTAATTGCTAAGCTCCATTTCAGGGATCACAACTTGGAGTGTCGAGACCCTTCATTACAAGAATGCCAAAATGCGAAATTGTGAAACACCTTTTGGTGTAGGCTGTGGTCACCGTCGGTGTTCATGAGAGGGGAAGGAGCTAGCATAGTTAGGCTCCATTTCGGGTACCGGGAGTCAAGGAGTCAAGGAGACTCACAGAAGAATCCCTAAATCGTGAATCATGAAAGCTCTTTATGGATAAGTGCTTGGTCATCGTCATAGGCATGTGAAGGAAGGAGCTTGCAATTTGCAAGGCTCCATTTCGTGATCGAGAGTTGGAAGAGTCAATATGACTCGCAACAAAATTCGTGAAACGCAAAACTGAAGTGCCTCTTGATTAGGCTCGTGGTCACAGCCAGTGGACATATGGGATAAACGCAAGATCCTATGGATTTAATCCAATTGTGTTGGTTAATTGGAATTTGATCGAAGGGCTATTGTATCACCTCACGGTTAATTATTCAGTTAGCAGAACTGAATCATAGTTCTTGGACATTTGGTGATTCAGTTGCTAAGTCATTTTTCTTGGAGATTAGAGGTGTAACTGATTTTGGAGGAGAGCATAAGAGTGACATGCAATGTCTGTGTAAGGTTGGATGTTCTGACTGAAAAATGAGTTGAATTATAGAAAGGTAAAATTACATTATGCGCAGTGTGAAGAAAACTCAGAGATGAGGAACAGAAGCTGAACAGAACAGAAAAGGTGAACAGAGAAGAATGTGCACATATCAAAGAGCATGAGAAGGACAAAAAAAGAACAAATAGAAAGTGACAGCAATTCAAACCAAGTATGAACAGAGCAGAAGAATAGTGTAGCAGAGAAGAATTGCAGAACAGTGAAGAAGTGGTAAGAATTGATATATCTTTATTGTTGGTTATTCATTCATTTATATAAAATCAGGGAGGTAGGGTGGTGCTAGGGAGGACTATGGTCCTATGATATTCAAGTTGGTGCTTGAATATTGGAATTTGTATATTCCATCTAGTTGTGGCTAGAAAAATAGGGTGGCAGGGTGGTGCTCGGGGAAAACACAGAGTTTTATGCATGCAAGTTGGTGCTTGTATAAGTGGGTACTAGGGAGTTGATGCTTCCTTCTAGTGGGTGCTAGAGAAACCATAGAGTTGGTTATCTCAACAAGTTGGTGCTTGTATAAGTGGAAGTAGGTGTTTCCATCCAGTTGGTGCGTGAACACTCAAGGAGTTGATGCTTCCTTCTAGTGGGTGCTAGAGAAACCAGAGAGTTGGTGCTCTCAACAAGTTGGAGCTTTTAAAAGAGAGGTAGTAGCCTCACATTGAGTTGGTGCTCAAAGATAGATGATGTAAAGAATTTAAAAGACTGACTATCATTCGAAGAAGAAGAGGTTTTCTCCCTTTATGGGTTTCCTCATGAAAATATGTCTCTGTGTATATCTTATGTGTGACTAATGTTCATTATTTATGTTGTTCATATCTTGTATAATATTGATGGTCACTTGAAAGAGATTAAAAAATTATTTGAATAGTCATAAAAATTTTAAGCACAGTAACAATTGATTCACCCCCCCTCTCAGTTGTCTTAGTAATTTCAACAAACAGATGATGAATCAGTTGCATAGAGGATTGCCGACTTATAATAACTTGAGGAAGTGATATTTTTAGCATATTTTCATCAGACAGTTGAGTAAACTAGACAGAAATCTTGGCATGACAGGAATATTAAGTCCAAAGGATTTCTGCAAGAGGATAAGGTACTACTCTATGAAAATCGATATCAAAAGCATCCAGAAAATTTGTGCATTCATTGGTTGGGTCCATTCATAGTCACGAAAATTTGACACTCTGGTGCAATCTAGATAGTGCAACTGGATGGTATCCTTCGACCAGGATGGGTGAATGGCACCCTTGTAAAACTCTATATTTCCCATGATTGATCCAAAGGATTGTTTCTCTAGTCCAAGGGAGCATGCACAGTAGTTAGATTTTAATTTCCTGTAATTTCTTTAATTCAGTTAATAAGGTTGGAGTGTGCATTGTGCAGAACTTATTTTTCAGTCTAAACAGTTCTTTTGTGCAAAACTTCTTACTCAACCGCACAGGATTGGAAGAGCCACCATTACATTAAATGAATTCATTAAACATGATGGGGACACCCATTATGGTCGGAGGGAGGGTGAATCTAAATTTTAATGCATCCCATGTGCCACATGCATATCGTCCGGTCATACCCTTTATGGTAGCTACAGTAACCCGTCAGAACTTTTCATTAAGCCATAAAGGTGTGATACGCGTATATGCCATTGGTATCCCCACCGGGATTCTCAACCATTAAAATGGTAATCCCTCAGGTTGACCACATCCCTATCATCTCGTTCATTAAATCCAGGATCACCCTATATATTTTACCCCGTTATCGGTCCCGTCGAATACCTAAGCTTGAGATTGCGTTTATGGTTTAATAATGAGTGTCCTTAGGAGTAATTACATAGATTTCCAATTATCCCGCTTATAAGATCTTGTGAACTCATGAGAGAGACTTTTTTTTACATCAGTTATATTTTTTCTTTCGCTATCTAAACCCTATTCTTGTTTGTGAAATATTCTGCTCCCTAGTCGTGACCCCGAGCCCCAACTCAGCCTGTCTAGTTTTCTAGCATTCCAAAGCCAAAATTCCAAGAGCAATATGAGGTTGGAATTCAGCTCCAAAAGAGGCAATTCTAGATGAGTTGTGTGATCCCTGGGTTGAGATCATGGGAAATGTCAAGGGAAAGGCCTAGTAAGTAAAACTCCTCAACCTTAACATGACGGACCAAGTATTGTTTCCGCAGATGAATATTAATGTATTATGGGACTTGGCTCGAGATGCAATGGGAGGCATGCAATTTGTGTCAAAGCCATAATTCATCAACATGTTCAATTCCACCATCGTGAACCTCAAGGATCTACCAGTTTTCGAAATTATTGGTGAGGTTGTGCAGTGCACCAAGTTTTTTATCAGTCGGGTGCATGACAGGAGCTTATCTCTCGATAGAAAATATAAAATTTATGCCAAGGAAATCCACCAGCTCACTGGATTGTCCCTCGAGGGTGAGGATGTATCAAAAGGATTCCAAGGCCCAAAAAAGGATAGGAAGAAGAAGGGTGAAGTTAGTTTCTATGAGAAATTCCATACACAGAGAGGCAGACGTACAACTAAAATTGACCCAATCCTACCAGAGACAATCTAGACATCCTTCTACATGATCGCTAGTAAGGTTATGTGCTTGTACTACAAGGGAGAATGCACCTTAGATGCTCTTTCAGTAGCAGACTTATGTGTAAATGGAGTTGTGTTCAACTAGTGTAGCTACCTACTAGAGGAACTCCTAATTGTGTGTGAGGAATCTCAGGAGAAAGGAGGAACTTTTACATATAGCTACATGTTAGTAGCGTTCGCAATGTGGAAATGGACGTCACCCTCAAGAAGAAAATTGTCACCTATAGATAAGGGTCTTCTAGCCAATATGTTTGAGCCCTGGCACTCAAGGTCAGACTCAGAGAATATGGATTTTAACAATGCAACATTCCTGAAGTGGTACAACTAGCTCATCGATGCAACTCAGTGATTTCGCATACCACAAGAACTGTTGAATCTCAACACCCAGAACATCGCATTTGGGATAAATCTCCACTACACTTTTTTTTGGCTGAGGCATGTGAAGCATGAGGACTTCCACACAAGGTCGTTACCATTCTATTCGGGTGAAGAATCCTTCGACAAGGAATTCATTTCATGGCCCGATGTTAAGCACAACCCATGCAAGTCTTGTATGCACTACCTCTTTCCACCATAGCCTTTGAAGAAAAGGGGGAAGGAAGAAGGAGTAGGGCCAAGTTCTAGCCCAACAACAAAGAAGAATAAGGTCCAAATTTTGATGGACTCGGAAGAAGAAGAGGACGTGGAACCCCTGGAGAAGAAGAAGAGGAATTTGCCAGTGTTTCCGCAACTCCTAGAATAAGTTGTTTTATCAAGTAAGGATGTGAATGAAATCCTTGCTAAAATCATGAGGTTGTCTTCCTCATCTACACCAACACCTTCCTCTACTCAAAATATAGTTTTTTTTTTTCGGGTTTAATGATATCCCATACTTTTGACATCTTTCAAAAATTTGGGTGATATGGGTAATATAATTAACCCTATCCTTGGAGTAAACAGTAACAACATCCAAGTATACCAGTACACATTTGTTAATTAATCCTCGAAATGTCACATCCATGAATTTTTGGAAAGTAGTTCCCGTGTTGATTATCCCAAATGGCATGTGTTTGTAGGAAAATGTTCCCCATTTAGTTTGGAAGGTTGTTTTCAATTTGTCCTCTTCTAATACTAACACTTGGATGTATCCTAAGCAACCATATAGAAGTGAGAATATCTTCAATCCCAATACGTTCTATAGAATTTTTTTGATGGAAGGGACAGGATAGTTATATTTTGTTGAGGCTCTATTCAGATTTCTAAAATATACACATAAGAAAATTTCACCAGATTTTTTCTTGACATGTACTAGAATGGCCACCCATGTAGAGGGCCTTACTATGAATGTTATCTTGGCATCCAATAGTTTCTTTAGTTTCTTCTTCATCAAGGGTTCCAAGGATGGGTGAAATTCCTGCATCTTTTTCTGGAAAGGTTTGACCTTAGGTCTCAATAGTATAATGTGATGAATAATCTCGATGTCATACATTTTCAAATCTTGATATGACTAGGAAAACACGTTCTAGTACTCCTTGAACGAATTTAGGTAGGATTTATTTTCCTCGGGTGATATTGATCTCCCAAAATTGATGTTTCAGGGGTTGTCAGCAATCCCTATATTTATGAATTCATAGAATGGACATGAGCTAGTGGTTTTGGTATTTTTTTGTTTTCTTAAATTTCTCTTGTAAATTGAACAGGTTCTCAATACTGACTACTCCCCGAGGCATAGTGTGGATTTTAGGTTGGGTTGGGTTACTTTCTTCTTTTGGATTAGGGTCTTGATTATCAGTTCCTACAATCACTTCTTCAAAAATGTCATCGTCAATGTCCAGATCCCTAAAAAAAAATCATTAGTCAAAAAGGATATGATCTATTCATCCCCCTCAAATACCCTCCAGTTAGCAATGTTATCTCAGACCGAAGGTTTGTATAAAAATTCTATGGAAAACCTCGAGGCTTCATAATCCTCTAAGGGAGACAAAGTCAAATATGTTTTGGCCAAAGAATTGGCCAACATTTTTTTGGATCGAGGTATGGTTGTGATGTTGAATGCTAGGAAATTTTTTATCATCCTGTGAACTTCCTATTGATAATTCCTCAAATGGGGGGAATTGAAGTGGATAGTTTCTTTTACTTTTCTAACGATGATTTCCGAATCCCTGAAGACAAATAGTTCCTTGATGTTTAAATAAATAACTTTCTTGAGTCCTTGGAACAACACCTCATATTCAATGGTGTTTTTTGTGCACACAAATTCCAACCTAGAGGACAAAAAATCACATTTTCTTGTTGGATTAATGAAAATGCATCCAATTCCAACCCCCTCTTGATATTTTGATCCATCAAAGTATAGAGTCCATATTTTAGACACAAAGTTTGGAACTCTCTTGTCCCAGTCCACTGTAAATGTGTTGAACCTGCACATAATATATCTAGCTAGAAAATACTACACACATTTGCAGAGAGAAATTGAGAAAGAAGAAGAAGGAGAGAAAGAATAGAAGAATTCTCATTAACCGTAATGAATAATGAATAATTTACACATGATATACTTTGTATAGCTCAACCAATGCA
>SNQJ01S0173842.1:0-20295 GCA_010110895.2 Picea sitchensis | reverse complement strand
CGAAGGGGTCGCGATTCAGTCCTTCAAACGCCTCCCTTGAGCTAGATCCGATGCTGGCAGCGAGAGCGTTCGATCTGGTCAAGCTAAGCCTGGCCGCCGGAGGGCCGAGGCTGCCTGTGCGCGGCTAGGGTTCCGCATGTTTTTTCATAGAGCCCTATTTTGAGGAAAGTTCCCTTCCATATGTTGTGCATATGAGACTATTTTACCATACCCTTCCTAAACCAAATCTTTGACACATTGTTAAAAAAAGAAGTATTTCTCATTTTTCAATTATTTCTTAAGATATAATAACATCTAAAATGTCGTAAACACTAGTGATCAAACACTTTTACTTGTTCCGAGGAGACGTAGATACTGAGTCGCGAAAAGTTACGAGGAACAAAGCGATGGCGTAGAAGACAAGGACAAACCCAGAAACTCCTCTTCATATTCTTCATCATCTCCGATCGTTGTGTTTTAAGCTTCTGGAAAGGTACTGGTTTCGAATCACACAATTCACATTCAGATTTAATCATAAATGCACAGAGCTTCGTTTTCGAGTTTGTACGCAGATTCTATATATAGTAAAGTTTAGTTATTCCTTTATGCACAGATAATTGACTCAGGGTTTACTTTAAACCTCCAGTCATCACATAATAAACATCGCCCTCCACCCACAATCCATCATGGCTTGTGATTTAGGTGGATTTATTTCGGTCGAAATTCGATTAGATCTCACAAAAATCGAGACAATTTTGTGTATATTGTACAGAAGCTGCTATAAACCATAATGCACAGAGCTTCATTTTCGAGTCTGTATGCGGATTCTGTATATAGTGAAGTTTAGTTATTCCTCTATGCAAAAATAATTAACTCAGGGTTTACTGTAAACCTCCAGTAAAACATAATAACATAAGCATTCGGACTGTATGTACTAATTGATATCACTACCACTAACATAAGCATTTGGACTATAGGCACTGCTTAATTTTCAAAGAAACATGGAAAAAATCCGTGTGGATTATATGCTTCATGAGATCTTTAAAAATTCTCTAAACGATATTGCATAGATTACCTATTTTTGCCTGTAAGAAACAATAAAACATAATTTGTTTCTGCTTCCTTTCAATACCGCTGTAAGAAACCCTGAGATTTAACCTGTAGCTTTATTTCGGAAAAAATTGCAAAGGAACAATGATTTTGTAGCTTTTATCTATAGAAGCTTTAGAGGATAAGACCTATATTAGTTTTATTTTTCCAACTTTTTGCAATATGCATTATTGGAAGAAGCATGGTTTGATTTTTCTTTTGAGCACAAATACAATTTTTCTGTAAATATTGCACAATTCTTCACGCCTTTTAAAAGGCATCATTTCGAATTCCATCGTAAACATGTCTCTTTTCGGAAGTCCATCAAATGCTATTTCTGCGATTCTATATTAGTTTACTCTTATTTCCTATATACATTAATACTTATAATTGTTGAATATCTGCAATGCCTATTGGTCGACACTAGAAAGCAGTTTTCATGGGAGATAAGTCTCTAGTTTTCATGGGATGTTGACAACTGATGCGAGCAGAGCAGTAGGTGGAGAGGTCGAGCTTTGAGAACCAAGCGTAAGCTCTTACATTAGACTTATGATTTGATCTCGGCGCCTATCTCTACCCCCTTCCCACGTCCATCCAACTGGCTACAATGAAAAACAGAAGCTGGGGTTGCTCTGATTGGTATCATAATTTAGTCATCGGGAGTAAGAACCTGATGATAGAAAGTGAGAGCAAGTGTACCTTCCATCTGGAGAAGCAATGGGATGGAGAAAGATCGAAAGGCTGGTCATTTTGTAGGAATACCTCATTTTCCCTGCTTTAGAAGGCACCTTGTACCATGGAAATCGTGGTTAGTGTCAGTTGATAAGCATGGAACCGTCCTCGCATATGGCCATGAAGCCTAAGCACAAATGCTTTTCTTTTCCAATTACACATGTTTAAACTTGTTATGTGTTATGTTTTTAACATTGGTATAAAAGTGTTTTATTTTCTTTTTTCTTTTTGTTTAAATCTTTTATAACTTTTAATCTTAATGGAAAATCTATGAAGGATGGAGCTTCTTCAACAAGTGTCAAAGATATTACAAAGTCTAGGATGCCTCAAGAGAGGCCTAGTATTGAATCACAACATGGATCTAATCAGAATTAGATTCCTTTTGCAAATAACTCTGAATTGGCATGTAGAGTTAGGCTTTCATATGGCTTTTGATGTCGAGTCCCTTTGAGTGATTCCTAATGCTTGATCATGAATATTGAGGATGCATTTTTTGTTTTTCCTCCCAAGTACGATATTTTCTAAGTGATCAGTGTGAGTTTTCTGAAGCCGAGAACGATTTTTATACAACTTTGTATAGAAGATCTAAGGCAATCACTTCTTCTCTGATCCATGGAAAAGAAATATCATAATAGTTTTGATTCATTTTTTTATTGTGATTTTGGTTTGACTTAAATCTATGGTTTTTATTTTTATTTACAGGTCCAGTTTGATAGGTTTGTTGAACAAGACAAAGTTCTTCACAATTATGCATCTATTCTCGAATTTCTTTTGAGGTTGTGCCAATGTTGTGATCGTCCTTTTCTTGTCATGAGGTAAGTTGTACTTTAGAATGTCCTTTGTGAAGTGTTTTTTATTGATAAACATTATGTTGAGCTCCAAAGATCAAGATTCTATCTTCTAATTGTTTCATGAGCAGTTACATGTTGGTATTTGTACTAAGTGGTGTTGCTACGTTATCAACAGTCGGGGTGATATACACCAATATTCTAATATGAATAAGCTGGAAATGGATTTTCTTCTAGGAAGCAAAATGTTTGTTAATGGAGATTCTTGTTTTGCACCCAACTAGAAAATATTACATTGAAGAATGGTCAAAGAGATTCATAACGGTGAAAGAGGAGAATGCCCAATTTGTCTTGAACTAGTTGACGATGCAGTCTTGACTCCTTGTGCATATCATATGTGTCGTGAGTGCCTACTAGCAAGATGTCACAACTCTTTGGGTGGTTTTTATCCTATATGCAGGTGAATATAGTATCCAAACCTCTAAGGGCACTTTTCTTATTTGTTTCTTTCTATGGAAGGACATTGCTATGCAGAAGAAAATTAGTTCATGGGTATTTTTTATTGCAATGAGGATTTTGGACATCTTCGTTCTAATTTATGACCACTCTCTTATACTGAGATAAATGTTTGGTTTTATATTATTTCGTTGCACGAAAACTATAAGCAAACAATATTTAATAACTTGTCCAACAGGTAGCCGATTTCGCGTAGATGTTGAGAAAAATTGGACAAAATAATCAAAGGTTTTGGCTCTACTTAAACATTTGCAAGAACTGAAGGCCTCGGGCCTGAAAGGTGTTGTCTTTAGCTAGTGGACTTCTAGACCTATTACATACCTCTCTTAGAGGTAGGCCATTTTCATTGTTTTAGTTTTTGTTTTTTGTTCTTTGTTCTACTAGGTTTTTATTTTTGATACCCGATACAGAGAAATATGACTCATTGGTGGTTATGAATATATAATTTGGAAATAAGATACAACAGGTCGGTGAATGCATGTTGGAGCTACTATTGAGTTTGCAATACCCAGTTCATTTGTAATGATAGGTTGGATAAAAAATGCGATTACAAAATTTAAAATCACCATTTGACATTAGGTTTTTCCTATAACATGGCAGTAGGTATCGTGATTCGGTAACTTCATAAATCTATTTCAACTAGATTCCAAGTAAATTGTTTCATGAAACAACCTCCTTGAGATGTATAAGTAGTCTTGGGGTAGTTTCTGCTATTGTGTTTTACACAACTTATATGTTTCCATACCAAACATGTGTTTGTGACATGCATGTTGCTGACAAATTTTGAATCTTTTCTACCACAGTTGGCCTATATTTGTACTTGCATTAAGCATGCAATGCATATTAAATTTGACAGAGCAGACTTAAATAATCACAACCTCACTTAAATTTGATAGAACAGACTTAAATAATCACAACCTCACTAAATTGGCCAAGGCTTATCCAAATTTGAAATCACGCATAGTCCATTGGGATTTATCTTGTTCTAAACATGAAATTTCTCTATGACATCCATTAATTGAGTAGTGTAGGGATTTTTTACCATTCTTATAATGTCAATGCCTTCTTTGTGGCTCAAAGAGTGTTTTCAACAAAACAAATTGCTAATATGGAATAGTCACTGTAGGATTTTCATTGATTCTTGCAAGAGGTTACATATCATGAAGGGTTTTAAAGCACTTGGCCTAGGTAGTTGAGCAATTCTTTCTCTTGGTCAATTTCATGCATTAGCGAAAATTAGTGAAAGTTGGGATAAGAACTGAAGCATGACTATTCAAAAAGAGCTATATTATTGTGATGCACTAAGCCAGTTTTGGGTGGAGTGCAGTTTGTGATGGAGGTCGATTTACAAGGTTTTAGGAGTACTACCTCTATAGTATTTTTAATAGACAGCGTGAAAGGTGGTCTCAATATGAAAATATTAAAATAATAAAAGCACTTAACAATAGTTAAACTGCAAACCAACCTACACTTTTGGATAATCAATGGACTTTAGGGTTGATACAATCAATTCTCACCACACAATCTCTAGTTAACATTTCAAATGACAAGGTAAGCTTTAATTCCTTTCGAAATAATATAAAAAATGGAATGTTGGAATAGTTTAATAAAATTTCCTTGGAAGTAGTTTAGGTTTGGTCAATGACTCTTGGTAAAGTTGGTGTAGATTGTTGAGGTGTTTGTTAGCAATTTGTCACATGTGAATCATATATTCTTGAAGGATTTTATGACCTTATTCAACTTAGCTATTTAAATGAACCTTCAATACTTCATAACATTCAAAAAATACATGCTCAAGATAAGATATATGTGAGTTATCCTTTAGTGAACTAGAACACTTTAATTTGCATTGCTTTTCATGCGCTATGTTGCACAAGTTGCTTTGTTGCCTCTCACTGCTGCTAGAAAATGTGCAAACCAAAGCATGATTAGCCTTGGTTGCAACAAACCCATTTAAAGATATATCTCCTTATGGTAATGAGCTCATCGAAGGGTACATATATGAAAAGTTATAAACATTCTATAAACATTTTACAATATACAAGATCACAGATATTGCATTTGGTGCAATGAGGAATGGTGAGTGAATGTCACTTTGCATTTAGGCTTCACATTTGTGACAAAATTTTCACGTTGTTTGAAGTATCTTATGGCTAATAATACTCTCGAATAAATTAAAATTTATAATTTAACCAACTCATTTACTTGTAGGTGAGCTAGGTGGATTATAAATTGGCTACCTTAAATATTAAGAGAGTAACATGATGTTTGAATTGCCTCTTATTGGTGTTTTGTTTATTTGGCTTGTGTAGAGGGAGAAAATCAATCTATTATCATAAGGTGAGTTGTTATACAGCTTTGCTACTCCAAAAATTTGAATGCCAAACAAATTTATTTTTTGTTTGATATGTATTGACAAAATGAGCAATTGAAGCAATGGGTTTATCTTTCATTATCAACATGAGGAATTTTTTATGTTCTTGTCTAATTCTGTGTTTATATTTTGTAGATTTGAACAAGTTGACTTGTTTTTCTCTGCACATCTGAATTTTCTTTCCATGGGAATTATTATCGCAGTGCTGATAACAATAATCCGGTTCTACCTATTTTGTCAGCATGAGCTAAGGTGTACAATTTGCAGTGTAGAATATGATATTAGGACATTCATCTATTTGGGAAAATGGTTTGACTTCGTAAGTTTATGTTGGTTGGACACAACTTTGAAAGGTAACCTTTGGACCACAAAATTCTATTGTTGCTGGTTAGATATAATGTGCAATATTGATACATAAAAACTACAAATGTGAAGTACAATTAGTAAAGATGGCATCTCTAAAATGTAATATGTATAAAATCTAGAAACATGTAAAGTGCAATTTGTGCAAGAATGTATTCTAAAAAAACTTGTAGAAATTGATGTTTCTTAGCACTTTGAAATATAGTAGTTGTTGACCTAGTTCTTTATTAACGATAAAAATAATTTTATTACCGCTCCTTTAAAAATGGTTCTCATACATAACAAAGTTGTTATCAGATAGTTCTAGTTGAAGTAGATCATATTTTAGAGGTTAGCTTCATGTGAAACATAATCTAGTACATTAACATGTCTATTCCATTAGCAACCTTCAAATATCAAGCAATAACTTATTACGATATATCTAATAATTATATTAATTATTAATAATCAAATTAAGTTATAATGACTTGTTGGGATATATCTAATAGTTTATAATTATTAATAAAATTATAAATATTTCTATGTGTACAGCAATGTTGTATGCAAGGCATTTGCTGCTTTGGTTTTTTGTTGGTGGGACTGGTTTGGCACGGCTAGTTCCTTGTTTTAACAGGACTTCGTATTGAAGGGTTATAAATTTGTTGGGGAAAATATGGTTTGCATGTTCTCCTTCTTGACATTGGGTGGATTTATGCTTGTGGAGCAATGCCTTGTTTGGTATTTTGAAGAGACATTAGTTTTGTCCCCTTGATGGTTGGCAGGTATTGAGCAAAGTTTTGGTTTTTGGTCATTTATTTTCCGTGTTCGGGCCCAGCCTGTAATGCAATGAATTATTATCTTTGGGTGTGGGATCAAAACTGGGCCGCATATAAAATGACGGAATGACCACTTTTAATGTAGTAAATTTGGTTCAACATATGCATAGCTTGATTGTTGATTATCAATATTAAGTTTTGAAGTATTTCAAAGCAATTTGGTAAACTTAAGAAATTTGTGATGGTTAGATGGAAAAATGATGTAGTTATTAGCAATTTGAATAAAGATCGTTCTTACATTGTATTTTTAAAAAGAGAAAGTGCAAATAAGTTACTTTTACCCTCTAGGATATTAAAAGAAAAGGATAAACAATTTTGTTAAGAAGAATATACAATGGGTTGTCTTGTGTTTGTTGAGATGGTGTTGTATATCAAGGAGGTGGAATGGGGGGATTTTATATATCTGAGAAGGAAGAGAAACATGGCCGGAACACACTGAGGAGTTGAGAGTACAACAAAAGCAGGGTGGGAATCTTGGCATTATATCCAGGATTATGCTTGCTAAAGAACACATGGATTAAAAAAGTAATTGTAGTGGGTGATTCCTTTATTATAATAAGATATATGTACTATCACATGACTGCACAAGCCAATGGACCAAGTTGCCTTATTATCAAAACTCAAGCACTTGTAGATAGCTTCAAAAGAATTGAATCCTATCAGGTGTTCATGTCCCATAACTCTCTGGCTAACAGAAGCAAATGAAGTCGTGGCCTTAGAACCTGGAATCATTAGAATAAATGACGGGGGATTGGACTCATCCCCTCTACTTTGGATATCATCATTTTATCAAAGTTTTCATGCACTCAAACATGTGTGAAACATGATACAATTCTAGGTTGGAGAACCAAAAGGACTTATGGATTGCACAAACAAGAGTACATCCACATTTAACCCTATACTAAAACTTCAAAATACCACTTCTAGTAAAACTTCAAAGACATAAGAGATAATATAGCCTTTAACTTTATAAATAAACCCTCAAACATCAAATATACCAAGTATTCACTAGGAACGATACCGAGAATATGGAAAATAACCCTTATAGGGTGGGGTATGCATCAAATGCTCCTTATGGGATGAATCTATCCATAGAGACATTAGCTCTACAAAGGCCATTTGATCTAGTTCAACAAATATACAATACAATGATACTCATGCTGTTATTTATACTTTCTCATGAGTATTCCCTGAGGGGTCTTGTATAGCTTCCTCCGTGTGATATATATTCTTTCTTTTAATTGTTATAATTGGGCCTATTCCATTGTGTGGCCACATTACATTCAGTATCCCCTTGGTTCATCTCCTAGGTACCCATCCTAGGTACATTACAAACTCTACTTGTGATGAGTAATGTAAATATTGGAGCAATTGGAAGTTTAATTGAATGTGGTTTTATTGATCTCCTTTCTTGGCCTCTACGCACAATTTGCAAGGTCCTTATGAGACAAGGGATGAGAGTCTAGGTGAGATTCCTTTTAGGTTAGGTGGACATCTCAAGTTGGTCTTCTCTCGTGAATTCATTGAGTTTGGTAGAGACAAGTAAGAGGATAACATGATTGGATCTAGGGTTGGAAGAAGATTGGGGTTCTCAAGATAGGCATAGGTTCATTCTCAATAGAATCAAGGCTAGCTGTCAATGCCATAAGAATCAATGTTAGTGTATGATGAATGAACATAATAGGGTGTGAGTCATTATGAGTGTCACATATCTGAAGTGTAAGAAGTGTTTGTCATCTTTAATCACAAATATGGAAGATGGAAATACAAAGTCGAAATGGGATTTGAAGCTCATTTCTAGGTTTAGAACTTGCTCAATGCACCCACTCAGAGGCAAGAACACAAGGGTAAGGAAAAGGAATTTAAGAGTGCAGTGGTAAGCTTCACCAAGTGTGTAATTTGGAAGAAAAATATAATCACGCTAGCATTGGTTTCAAATCTAGCCCTCACAGTCTCACACACCCTATGGGAGACCTTCCAGGTCTGTCCTCTATCAAACCAGTGGTTTGTGGGACTTCAGGGGAAAGGAGGGAAGAAAGCGATGCGACAAGGACAAAGGCTAAACACTAGTGGGGAGATCGAGTTAGTTGAACATAAAACCAACCTCCAGGTTGTTGCCAAACAAGAAGCCCCCAATGGGCATGATTTCATGTAAACATTTTTTTGAACGGTTTTACAAAGTAGTTATATCATTAGGCCAATTTTTTAAGAGGTATACTATTCGAGTATAGCTATGTGTATAGGACAATAGGATTAGAACAATTGTTGGACAACCACTTTGAGTTTTGGGGGCATTTTGAAGCTTTGATGAAATAATTGTTCAAACCTCTTGTATTAACTTGTTATTCGGTTCAATGACAACCAATTTTTAATATAAATTTTACTTGTTTATGTTAAAAAGAAATAAAAGAAAGAAGACATTTCGATATCATAAAAATAAACAATATATTATGGTGTGTATATTCATGTTCATATATTCTATACTATACCATATTGGTTTTTCAAACATTGGATGTCAAGGAGTCCACGATTTGATTATGTGTTAGTGGCCCACTATTTACACACAACTTTTCTTATTTGAAAATGTATATGAAATTTCATTACTAAACAATATATAAGCACCTGGGTGAGACCCAAAGATGATAAAAAATAATTCAGGAAATAATAAGGTCACTAATGAAGACCCATGTAAAGATACAAAATGTAATTAGATTTGGATGCAATTTGGGAGGTAATTGGAGATGCAACATGGGAAACAATTTATGAAACAATTTGGGATAGTTTGAAAAGCAATTTGGGTTGCAAGAATGACCTAGATTTTTGGAGGTTTATGTGGTTGGAATTGTGGACATTTGGAGTCAAGTGGGGAAGTAGTGAGAGGGGGGTTTGGTGTTGTCATTGTGGATGTTTATGTGGTTTCAATTGAGGATGTTTCTTGGGTCACAATTCTAGACATTTTGGGGTTTGCAAAAATGACAAAAAAACTAGGATTTGGGTGTTACAAGGATCACTAGCATGGATGTTACTATGTTCACAACTGTGATTGCTATTAACCAATGTTACACAATGACCCAAATCACCTCCCTACTAGCATATTTTTTCACAAATATAGGAAATTAAAAATAACACTATTTTTGTTGTGATTTGGGTGATAGTTTGTCGAAAGGGTTGTAGCAAGACCATGACAAGGAAAATAATGATGGATATAAATTCTTCTAGGAAGTGGGAAGGAGGAGAAAAAACAATATATTATATATAATCCTTTCCATTTATCTCTATGGTAACACTAAAGAAGATGATGACCAAAGGGTAGTTGAACTTTCCAAAAGACCATGAAGTAGAGGATGAAAACATAGATCAAATTTGTACTTATATCTTAAGGTGTATAATCGAGACTCTCCTGTTTTAGAAGTAGAATACATTAGAAACATAAGAACGTAAAATGATTGTTATTAATTTGACATTATCCCATTTAAAAAAGAAATAGCTTAGAAATGCGTTAATGATTTGCACATAAACCTTATCTTGATCGTGTGATAACCTTAAAGATATACCCCCTAATTTATGACAACACTACATATATATTAAGGATTATTTTAATCCTTTTAGGAAACTACGGAGAAGGTTGGACCGAGTAATGAATGAATTTTGTAAATAAATAACACAAAAAACTACTAGATGTAGGGTATATTTGCCCAATTTATAATGTTAGATAAATGGAGAATATGGCTAAATGATTAGGAGCTAAATAAAGCTGCATATGATGCTATTTTACCATATCCTTCATGAACCAAGCCCTTGACACATTGTTCAAAAAGAAGTATTTCTTATTTTTCAATGATTTCTTAAGTTATAATAAGATCTAGATTTTCCTAAACACTAGCAATAAAACACTTTTACTTGTCCCAAGGGTACTTTCACATAGAGGGCATTACCATTTGATTTGTGTAATGCACCTACCACTTTTTAGAGAGAAATGATCATATTTTTTCATATTTCCTCAAATATTTCATAGAAATCTATATGGATTTTGGAGATAGATGTGAAAAATCTTTAATCGATCTAGAAAATACCATACAAAGTTGTCAAGTCGTTTAGTTAGATTTAAGACCCAAGAAATGTAAATACTCATGGAGCTTAGGGGTTGTCGCTGGCACCAAGATTTTACAAATTATGATTCAAAAATTGTCTTTGATACATGATTTTTAAAAGTGGTGATGGTGCACCATATTTCACGAAATATTTCATAGAAGTCTATATGGATTTTGGAGATATAGAGACAAATGATCATATTTTTTCATATTTCCTCAAATATTTTATAGAAGTCTAAATGGAATTTTGAGTGAATGTGAAGAATCTTTATTAGATCTAGAAAATACCATATCAAAGGTGTCAAGTTGTTTAGTTAGATTTAAGACCCAAGAAATGTAAAAGGCCAAATTTGTTCTCTCTGAGAGGAAATGGCTTTTTAGCCCAGGAGAATCCGATGATATAAATTTGCATGAGTCACTATTTTTGTTGTTTCAAATTCATTTTGAATGAAATGAATTGACATCATCCCATAGCACTTTCGAAGGATTTTTCTGAAACAATCACTTAAAATCTCTGGGGTTAACAATTTCGTCGGTTGAGTAAATATCCCAGTTTTTCATTGGTAGAATCTTTAGCCCTATAGAAATGTAAAATAATCATGACTTAAAGGAGTTGTCCTTGGTCACAAGATTTTACGGATGATTTAAAAAGTTGTATTTGACCACATGATCTTTAAAAGTGGTATATTGATAGAATTTTTTCATATTTCCTCAAACATTTCATAGAAGTCTATATGGATTTTGGAGATACATGTGAAGAATCTTTAATCGATCTAGAAAATACCATACAAAGGTGTCAAGATGTTTAGTTAGATTTAAGACCCAATACATGTAAAATACTCATGACTTAAAGGAGTTGTCCTTGGTCTCAAGATTTTACTTATGATATAAAAAGTTGTTTTTGACCACATGATTTTTGAAAGTGGCATATTGTTAGGTCCTCTCTTAAATCAATAATTTGCTTTTATCCACCAAACACTTGTGATTGTTATTATTATTGGTCATTGTGAAGTAAAGCTTGTCTCTATGTAAGAAGTCTCTTTTTAAGTTTTATAAGTTTGTTAAATCTAGTTGGATATGAGAGATTATGAGAGATTATTTAGGGGTTGCTAGATCTAGTTGCATATGAAAGACTCTTGACTCCTATTTTAATGAGATTGAGATATTTTCCTATTTTAATGGCATTGAAATATTTTCTAATAATTTTATGTTAAGATAGTATATCTATTTTGAAGCTTTATATTTTTACAATTATTTATTGAACAAATTAGTGCGCACAGTTTTGGTGTGTGGGGAAACAATGTTAGACTTTTCTTTTTAACATTATATTAAAATGCTTGGGCTTGAGTCCCGTGAGAGTGTATTCTCTATAGGAAGTAGAGAAGAGATAATTTTTTCTTTGATAGAAGTGTTATGGTGATTTCACTTCAATGCTCCCTGATCGTTGTTCAAGATGTTTCTTGGGCTCTTGAAAGTCTTTGATTAATGATTTTGATATTTTCAAACATAAGAGACATATAGTAAGGGAAGGCATCTGGTAAGTGGAGGCGACGCTCTGAGAATTGTGACTAGAGCAGGCCATGATCTAAGTGCTATGGTATATTGCCCATGTGAGAGAAGAGCTTAAACATGACTAATAAGGGCACACAAATCCAAAGGAGGCCGCGACTCTGAGAATTGTGAAGGCTGAGAACACAAAACGTTGCACACACCAGATATGAATATGTGATCTGCACAAGACGACACTGTACTGGTAGTTATTGTTAAGAGAGGAAGGCCGAGAGCCGAGTTCGTTGTAATAGGCCTGGGTGTGTTAGAATGAGGTAAGAATCAAGGGACATGTGTCAACTGAAAGTTGGTGCATTTGTTGCACTGGTTAGCTCTTGGAACATTGATGAAATTAATTGCAAATTTAGGGGGAGTTCATATAGAAGTTGAATGAACCATGCACACGAATGGGATCCTATTAGACTGACAATTGCAGCAGTTAGGTACCCATGCATTATGATGGATTGGATGATCCTATATGGACTTTGGCAGGTTTGTTCTCTACTTGAATGAGGTATGAGATGTAAGTAATAGGTTGGACTATATATAGACTTTGTTGATCTTGAGTTCTTCAATTCCTTGGTGGAACATTTAATGCATGGGACTAGATGATGAGCGAAGACCTCACTTGTGAGAGATTAAGACAAGTGCTAGTTAATGGGGGGTGTTTGAATTATTAACTCCTACTTCTCTTATGTGTGATCTATTGAAGGTTGTGATTGTTATTATCATTGGTCATTGTGAGATAGAGTTTGTCTCTATGCTTCGAGAGTCTCTTCTAAATTTAGAAGGTTGTTAGATCTAGTTGGATATGAGATTCTCTGTGAGCTCATGGTTGATATATTCTTCAAACCTTTTGAAAGAAACATGAGAACATAGAAAAATAACACTTTTTGACATAGAACAAACATGCTAACCAAAAGGACTGAAGGACATAGGAGTAAGAAGATGTACCTTCTAAACATAGTATTGGGAACAAACATGTTTATGAGTCTTTACGAAGAAAATATAAAAATGTGGATTAGAATTTTAAGAATGCATAAAAACATTTATGACAATTGTTTTCACTTCTAAAAATGCAACTTAGCATAAAAATATCTAAAGGTACCATTTGTAGTGAAAATCTAGAAAGCAAACAATGGGAAACAAATTACATGTAAGTAAAAAAGGGTAACTTCTAAACATATAAATGATGAATGAGCCTAGGAAGAATTCAATGGGTAAATATGATACTTAAGTATATCAATCTTTCTATGCTTGATGTGCGCAATGTATAAAAATGTGATAGTAGGAATGAACATATACAATAAAACTTTTCGTTGGAAGGAGAATGTAATAGCACTTGTTCGCATAGAACAAATCATGCTAACCAAAAGGAATGAAAGACATAGGAGTAAGAAGATGGACAATGAAAGACGTAGGAGTAAGAAGATGGACCTTTTAAACTTATCATTGGGAGTAAACATGTTTATGAGTCTTTGTGAAGAAAAAATAAAAATGTGGATTAGAATTCTAAGAATGTAGAAAAACATTTATGACACTTTCAATTTAAAAGTACAATCTAGCATTAGAAAAATCTAGTGGAAACTGAAGAGCAAATGAATTGAAAACAAATTATGTGGAGGTAAAAAACCTAACTTCTAAACATATAATGTGTATGGGAAGAATTCAGTTAAAATGTGATAATTTAAGTAATATCAATATTTCTATGCTTAATGCAACTGACCCTTAAATTTGTGATCGTAAGAATGAAAATATGTAATAAAACTTTTTGTTGAAATGACCATGGGAATACAGAAAAATAACACTTGTTAAGATAGAACAAAACATGCTAACCAAAAGGAATGAAAGATGTAGGAGTAAGAAGGCGAGCCTTCTAAATGTAACATTAGAAGCAAACATGTTTACAAGTCTTTGGGGAGAAAAGAGAAAAATATGGTTTAGAATTCTAAGGACCAAATGCACACTCCTTTAGATGACTTATGTTGAATAGGACTTGTCAAAAGGAACGAGTATATGCAATATTATCATGCAAATGAATGGATTAATTCAATAATATACTTAATTTTTTTCAAGGTTACAAAGTTAAGTGGAAAACCTCAGTACTCTCATTTTGAGAGGGATAGTACCTAGGGTAAAACCATAGAATCTTAGAGCACAAGGTGATCAACAAAACTTCGGAAGCCATTACAATAATATACTTGGTAAGAGCTCAACATGTCCATTTCTGAAAATTGAACACAGGTGGGAGGATAATCATTCCTCCCAGATTAAATTAAACACAATTGACAATACACTTCTACATATATAAAAAAATTAACAATCTTGAATCCACCTCCCACTTAATAATAACATGAGATAAAAAACTTCAAAATAAATTAATTCCAATATATTGAAGTAAAAAGTTACCAAACCAGAATTCACCACATAAGAAGGGAGGTCAAAGGATATAAAAACACATTTGCGAAAAAGTGAAGAAATTAAAAAGAAAACATGTTGAAAGGAGGTGTTTAGTGGATATCATTTCCCATGTTGCTAGCAATACATGGTAAAATCATTGTCCAAAAAGCTTAGAGGGAGACAAGATTGGCCCACTAGATGGAAAATTTCCTAAAAGTGAGAAAAATTATAATCACTTGTTTTTAATATTTAACAAAGTAGATGCATAAGGGCTTCTTTAGGGGCTTACATCAAGAGAGAATTTGTAATTTTTTTAGGTGGTTATTAGGGGTATAATTAACATAAAAAGAAAACATAGATATTACAAATGAGATGGAATTTTGATTAACTTTTTTTATTGGAATTATTTAGTAAATAGAAATAGAGGGTTCTTTGCAAAGGCATAATTTGATTTTGGGTGAATTATGGAAGAGGAATGAAGAATGACTAAAAGAAAAATGGAATTTAACAAAAATAACAAGGAAAGTTAAATGTGAAAGTATAGGAGAATCACAAGAGAGGGGGAAGATCATTCTTAGAGACAAAAAGTAGAAACATTTACAAGGGTTACTAAAAGTCGTATTGATAAAAGTTTGATCAATAAAGATACAAGCTTGTGAACCAATGGAAGTGACCAAAGGAAAATATGTTAAGTTAAATTTAATTTTAATGGAGCCTCAAATATAGTGGTATGTGGGAGGAATGATAGAAACCAAACAAGCATTATGCTTGTGAATTTGATGAAAAGCTTGGACAAAATGATCTAATTTATTCAAGATAAAGAACTCCTTATTTGATTTAGTAATAGGTCATCACCACCAACTTTCAAGGTTGAAGGGTATTAAAAAATAATTAGAAAATTAATTACAAGAAAAATAAACTAGGAACCTAAGTATTTTGTTCTAAAATCTCAAAGAAGATGATTAAAATGTTTCAAGAAATAAAGTTCCGACATTCTTTGGAAACAAATTGTAGATATACCAACAAATTTAACATAAATATTACTTCCAAGTTTAAACATATTTAGAAATGAGGAAAAACAGTGGCTCTCATTCAATTTGTATAAAAAAGACAATTTTGCAAAATAGAGATTTGAATGAAGCATACAAAATCAAGATGGGTTGATTAACAACATTAGTGGTCCTTATGAGTTAAGTCATATGTGAGTAGTGAAGTGACATGAGGCATGGAGGTGGGGAAAAGACACTAAAAATAAGAATGCATGACTTAATGTATCAAGTGAAGTTACAATGGAGTTTATGGTCATAGTAGAGGAAAATTAAGGTTAGATATTGAAGAATAATAATCATCAATACACATCTTATGACATCTTGTAATATGGCTTATAAATCTCCCACTTTTCCCCTATTCCCTGATAGGTTTTGTCGGGATTGCTCTACGACAATATGTAAGCCTCAATATACCATGACCATTATCCCAATGTGGGTGTCTATAGAGGTAATGTCCCCTTTACTAACATAAAGGTTGATTGATTGTGGGTTGAAGTGCAACACTTTTCGTTCTCCCATTTCTCCTATCATTATCTACTCTGTGCATGTGTGAATAAAAAGAAAATAACATGAATAATAACAATGTGATATGCCTATCTTGTCACATCTCGGAATAACTTTTATGACCTATAAAATCTCCTTTCTATGCTTTCTTCTTGAAAGCATGAGGAAGTGATAGATTGAAAGGAGACTAGAAATGCTCTTAAGAAGTGAAATAAAAAGGGTAGTGAATGAAAAAGAATAGACTCTATTTTGCTTAGTAAGCTGGGAAGAAAGGTAATGAGAGACATTGGGAGAGTTCCCAATGGAATAATTTTGGGATTTACTTTGAAAGATGGAGTAAGGAAGGGGAAATAAGAGATAATAGTACACAAGGAAAAAGTGGAGAAAAATGAAAAATAGTTATAAGATCTTGGAGGGACAAGGAGCTAAGGAATATGAATATTTACACTTGTTTTTGACAAACTGCTTCTTAATATCCTCATGTGATATGCAAGCCCCTCCCTAATCGTGGAGACTTTACAATGCACAATAGTCGACATATACCACTCTTGAAAGATCCCTTTAGCTAAGATGTTGGGAAGGGATACATATTCTAAGTCACCTAGGACTTGTACCTAGCCCCAATCGCTTAAAGCAACCCACCTACATGAGTGAAACAACCCACAAGGGATGAAACATGTCTATAGAGTTTTTAACTTTGTTGGGGGAATACCACCAACCCCACTTAACCATCGAACTAAGACCCATTGACAAATAATATTTACATTTTTGCTAAAAATAATTTAGAAGTAATTAAAACATTGTTCCTTCACTGTGAGGTCTCACTATATGAAGAAGAGACATCGAAAACTACTATAAAGCCAACTATATCAAATACTTGGAGTTGTGGATGGAAAGCATTTGACTTGCTAGGGATAGTAAATGATATTGATGAGAAACTATAAAATTTCACGAGGGTTGATGTTAGAGTAGTTTACATGGTTAAAGTTGGTGATCATGAAAATGGATGATAGCAAGGAAGCATGGGCATGAGATGGAATTGCAAGCTCATGAAAAGATGAGGAGGACTGAGCATGACAACCCTTATCAATACTTGCTTTATTTTACGGTATAATGATATTTTTTAACTCATATAATTATCACAAAACAAAGTCTTTAGTTCCAACCCCTCCTAATAATCTTCCTTATTCTCACAATTTTATATTGACTAAACCCCTCCTAATAATCTTCCTTATTCTCACAATTTTATATTGACTAAAAGTTTGACGAAGTGAATATCTTTGTGGGCATTCTAGTTTGATGTTTTGAATTAAAATTAGTAAAGATCTTTAATTTCTCTTAAAAATCTTGATGTTTTAATTAAAGATCCATATTTATTAATAAAAATACCAACAATTTTATAACCTTAAAGGGGAGACAACCTCTTTCTCCTCTCTCTTCAAAGGAAAGGAATATTAATGAAAAAAATCCCAACATTAAGGAACACGGAATATGCCAATGTAATAAAATAACTTACAAAATCTCCACAAGCTAAAGACAACCCTAAAGGCGCCTAACAGTGTAACCACAAGGGTAAAGAAGGAAGATGGTATCACATTAAAGCAATCAGATATATAATATCGAAAGAGTTTTATTTATGCGCTCGCTGTAACACGTATTTGACTTCCAACTTAAATAATGGTCAAGAATAATTGAACAAGGGACGGACTGTGGGACTGTAAAGGACATATGGCCTGTTCTTGATATATGGTCTTGTAAGCTTTTCTGCTCTTACTAACAAACTGTAAAGGAGATATGGCATGTTCTTGATATATGGTCTTGTAAGCTTTTCTGCTCTTACTATTTTTCTGATGAATCTGCGCGGATTAAACTATGGTTTTGAAAAATACATGTTTGAAGCAAAGCAATTCCCCAATCCTCATTTCTACTAATTCATTTCAAATGGGGATAAATTGTGAAATACGTACTCTTTAACAAAGTAGCAGAGAGGATGAAAGCTCTCTTCTAACTGATCAGAAGGGCAAAACAAGCACTAATTCTAAATAATAACACAGGCTGCTATTAAACAGATATCCTCAACTCAGGAATTAAACATTTGAAGGTGAAACCTTGCTATTGCTGGAGTTGTTGGATCCTTCAGACTCCGCCTATTCAGAGTGATGTAATAAATGGAGCACCAGCACGATATCCCCTAAATCTCTCATTTTTAGATTGAACAGTGGACCATGGTAAAATTCTCTTACTAACTCTCCATGGTTGGGAAGCAAATTTGCAGTCCATACGAAGGCAACAGATAGTGTAGACATGGGCTCTAAGGTACATCAGTAAAAGTATCACTCTCACCCATTCGAAGAATTCTCAAACAGTTTACCACCGACGTCGGCATAAATGAAAACTCATTAACGATGTCTGATCCTTTGCTTACTTTCTGTTAACAAGCTTATTGACCGTCATCACACCCCGGATTTCCCAGAAGCAATCAACTTCTATCGGAAAATTCAAGTGATCGTCATCGAATTTTATTTGGAGCTGAGTGGAAGGCTGTAATAGTTCTCCACGAGCCTTAAAACTGGCTATGACTGCAACTTCTACTTTCCACTGTTTTCATGCTGTTGCTGGATGACTGAGGTGCAGAAGAACCATTTGGTTTTTGTTTGTATACACTTTTAGTTGGGTTCTTGAACTCGTGGTTTCTATGGTTTCTCTATCATATCAAATTCATCTTCTCTCTCGACATATTCCTCATTTTCCTCAACTGCTGCGCTATCTCCATGAAGACCCAAAACACTGTTTGCACCATTATATTCTTTGGATGACTGAGGTGCAGAAGAACCATTTGGTTGTTGTTTGTATACACTTTTAGTTGGGTTCTTGAACTCGTGATTTCTATAGTTTCTCTTCCTTTTGGTTACAAGAGTGAACCCATATCTATCCCTTGGCTTACTTTTATTGATTGTGCCACCATCTCCACTACCACTGTCACTGCTTTCAGAACACTCACTCAGATTATGTCCATTTTCTGCCAAAGGTTCTTCTTTTTAGGCTTTTCTCGTCGTTAGTTTGCTTTATTTTCTCTGCTATTTGACCATTAGAACATTCCAATTGAGAAATGCTAATGTGGTTCTTTCTTGATGCTTCTTTAGCACTGGTTTTACTTCCACTGAACTGGGAATTTGTGTTGTTGATTCCTTTGTTTGTATATAAAATGGAAAATACTGCATTGTCATCCTTAACAGGATCTAAAGCATCATCAACCTCAGTTTCACTCTCACTGCTAACACAATCAGCCAGTGTTCTTCAAAACTGTGGAAATAGGAAGCTTGATTCCTAAATCATGATATTTTTCCTCATTTGGATCCGTCTTTTGCTGGATTGAATCTTGAGAAACATTTGGAAGTTGTTTCTCTTGGGTTTCATCATGCTTAAAATCAATCTTACATGAATCAACCCGCTTCAAGACATTTCCTTAATGACTTCCTGACCAAGGATGCCCCCTATAGCTGCACAAACTGGAGGGAGTTGTCTTGTCCCAGCATCAAGAATTCTTTCCAAGAGAATATCTAGTATTCGAGATTCAAATAACCCTTGTTCTTCACAGAGTTCCTTCTGGAGGATCAGCACAGACCCGAATCTTTTGTTGTTTCTTTTCACAGCAGACCTCTTCCATGCTTGTAATCATTCACAGTTAGGCTATGCCTCCTTCCATCATTAGTAGGAACTTGCACACCACGTGCTTCCTAAATCTCCTGCTTTCTAGCCATAAATGATAAAGGGGCCCCTTGAGCACCTCCATACTTCTGCAATTCCACAATTGATATAGGAAATTCAAGATCATGCAGAGAAAACACCTTTGCATCTTCAGATACAGGAGCCTCGGTGTCCATAAGCTTCCCTTCATCCTTGGCATTTTACAATGTTGCACCATGAACTGATAAATCATTATCCTCGACATTAACAACCGGCACTTCACTTCCAGACATTCCCTCATCTTCTAAAACAGATATTGAGCGAATGTGCATCTCCTTAGCTCTATGATTGAACCAACAA
>SNQJ01S0173841.1:11690-32447 GCA_010110895.2 Picea sitchensis | reverse complement strand
TCCATAGTTCTTAACAAACTTGCGATAATATCCCATTAAACCCAGAAAACCACGCAAGCTCTTGAGAGTTTTGGGGCGAGGCCAATCCTTCATAGCTTCAATTTTCTTAGGATCCACCCGTACACCATCCTTGCTGAAAATATGACCCAAGTACTCCACTTCCGAAGATCCAAAGGAACATTTAGATTTCTTGAGAAAATTTTGGTGATGAGAGAGTAAACTAAGAACTCTATCCACATGGATATAGAAATTGGTTTCTTTGGAAATGTGACGATGAATAAAATTATGAGTGTTTCCACTGTCAATTAAGATTATGACCTTCTAATTCTTAATGTATCCAATTAGCTTGAGGTTTTGGGGAGAATAGAATCTAGTGAGAGCATTAAGTGAAATGATTGATTCCACTTATGGGGGGTCATAGGGAGGAATAATATCAATTGTCTTGGGTAACTCTGCCACATGGGTCTCGACCTCTTCTTCGGCAACATCCTCAGAGATGGGCATAAACAACTTTTGTTCCTTACACTTGTGCCTCGGAAAATATTTGTCATCACAATTATAACAGAGGCCCTTGAGTTGGTGTTCCTCCATTTCAACCCTAGTTAATTTATGGATCTTGAGAGGAGTGGGAGGAAGGGCAGGTTTGTTAGGTTGAGTGCAAGGAATAAAGGAGGGATTTCATGTCTGGGTAAATACATTATGTTTTTCTTCCTTTTCACATTGAGTATCTTCCAACCAAGTCCGAGGGCGAGACATGAGGACCTGGGCATGAATGTCATCTTTGATGCCACTATTAAAACATTCTCGGAAGAAGGCATTGGACATGCCCTCCATTTTGAAAGCCAAATTTTCAAAGGCAGATAAAAAGTCTTCCACTATGCCATATTTTTTCAAATTGGTCAAACGGTTGAGATGGTGGGTGTCAGTGTCAAAGATTTCATATAGCTCTACAACAAAATTTGTCTAAACAACATATGCTTGGCATGTATTTCTACGCCATTGCTACCATTTCCATCATTTTGGATCCAAATAGAGGACACCATAACGAAGTTTGGCCAAATCATCAATAATTCCATGCAAGGATAAATAATGTTCCATTTGAGTGACCCAACCTATGGGATCTAATCCATCATATTTTTTCACCTCAAATCTAAGAATATGGGGGTCACGAGGAAGGGATTTGGAATGAAAGGAAATATTATGAAAAGAGTTTTCACCTTCAAAGTGTGAATTTGTTCAAAGGAGAGAGACTCATGAGATTGTTTTAAAAATTGGGTGAGGGAGGCCAACTCACCCTTAACATCGTCCAATTCGCTTGTAACTTTAGCCTCAAAGGTTATCAAGTGGGTATTGGTGGAAGCAAGTTTAGAATTCAGTCACTAGATATCTTCCTTGTTATATTTGGATTCATCTTACATGTGAATGAATTATTGGTTGAGAGTGGTGGTCATGGGGGTATGAGGGGTACCGAGGAGGGGGAGTGGGTCCATGAAAAAAAATTGAAAAATGATATATATGACTATGTTCAGGGTCAAAAGAGGAATGCAATGGGATAGGTGTCAAATAAGGGTGTCGGGAAGGGGTGGGGTCCATAGGAAAAAAAATAATTTAAAATGATAGGTACCATTGCGATCAAGACAAAGAGAATAATCCAATGGGATAAGTCTCAAATAATGGGTGAGAAGGACCCACTTTTTTTTTATTACTCCTGCGGATTTGTACTCCAATCTGAATAATAATGTAGTGGTGAAATGTCCAAATTCTTAACAGGAAGAAATGTGTAGCAATTTTGCAACCCTAATGCAGAAGACAAAGTCACAATGTTGATTAATTGGGTTGCTTTTCATTGATGTCAACCCTTGAAGCAAGTCTGGTAGAAAATTTCGGTAGCCCCAGCAGTATAGTTAAGGACTTAAGTTTGTTTTATGTATAATGGTATAAATATTAGTATATTTTCAGGTAATACTATTCTAGATGGATAGTACATTTCATGCCATTTCCGGTGATATGTGGAACGTCACATAACTCCTCATGATTAGAGAGTTATGTACTTATGAATTTGGAGAACCCTCATGAGTTATCTAGAAGCCCCTAGAAGGTCAAAGAAGTCAAATTATTCTAGAAAATCCTAGAAGAAGTTGACTAGTCAAAGTGGGTGAAACTAGGAGTTAATCATGGGTTAAGTTGTTGCAATAAGAAAATATTTAAAAATAAATCAGTTGCAACTAGAAGTGGAGAGTTTACTATTTGTGGATAAAGTAGTTATAAGTGGACAAGTGGTTAGAAGTGGGTTAGCCCTAAAAGAAGGAAGTTGGGTTAAGTTGGTTAGAGGGTAACCTCTAGAGGAAGCTACTTGGAGATTATAAGTAAGAGAGAAAGGGTCTCCTATTAGCACTTATTAAGCACATTGAATATCTATTATTGTGTAAGGTTTATTTCAGGTACTCATTGACACATATGAAGTTACGAAAGTCTAAGGTAGACCGAAGGGTTGACGAGGAAAGTTTCAAAATTGCAGAAATACTGGAAAAAAAAAAAAAAAAACCTAGTTTTTTAGGTGTACGTGGGCTGCAATGGAGAAGGTTGTGTACATACGCGGGATGGTAGTATAACAGGGCGTATACATTTGGGAAAATCCATGAAATATTGAGTTGTTGAAGGTACCATATTCTCAGAGTCTAAAAGCAAGCTTCCAGGAAGGTCTACAGTGATCAGGTACAACAAATCTATCTACATATATAAAAGGTATGTCATATACTTATGTGTAGTTGGATGTTATTGTCTCCCTGAGATATGGTTATGGGAGTTTGAGATTTTTCCCTAGATGGGTTGTTAGTTGTATGGCACTTATGGTATGAGCTATATCTAGAGAAATACAACACTCATATGTTGGTATTATTCATTGGTTCATCTTGTTGGTTCAAGTGTTGAGACATAGTTTGTATTTCTTGGTACATGGTTGAGGGTTTTGGTCATGAAGTGGTTGTGAAGTTGTTTGTGTGGTGTGAGGCTATATATCAGTAAGGGTTTGATGAATAGTCCATGTGAGGGTTATTACACTTGATCATTATTATATACACTTGTATGGCACGTGACTAGAGAGACATGTATGCACTTGATTAAGGGATATGTATGATGAAGTATGCATATGGTATAGCTACAAATTGGACATAGTGACAGGTTGCAGGTTGATTTGACAGAGGCAACAAAGTTTCTGAGTTTCAGAAAAGGTGAAAACCCTATCTTTCTTAAGGTGTATGTAGGCTTCAGTATAGACAGGTCACGTACATACGCAGGCTGCAGTATAGACAGGGCATGTACATACGCGAGCTACAACATATACAAGTCACATACATGTTGGTATTTTTGGTACATTCTTACTTCTGGTACATGATTGATTGCAGGCTATTGGTACAGGTTAGTTACAGGTTGTTGGCACAGATTGGTATCAGTTTACAGTGGTATATCTCACAGTGAGAGTGTGGCAGTGGTTTCATCATTTCACTTATATTTTAGGGTAGTTGGATGGGTCAAGGATAGGTGGTTGTATCCACCTTCTAATTGTAGCCGAAGTAAATAGGGGGTTGTAGCCTCCTTCTAGTTGTAGCCAGAGAATTGGGGAGTTGGAGCTTCCCTCAAGTTGTGGCCTGAAAATATAGGGAGTCGGAGCCTCCTTCCATTTGCAGTTGGAGAACAAAGGAAGTTGGTGCTTCCAATGAATGTAATTCTTAAAGACATATAATAAAAAACATTATGTGGTTTTCTCCCGCATTTGGTTTCCACGTAAAAATATTGGTGTACTATGTATGTGTATGATTGTTCAGTGTTCATGGTTTATTTACTCTAAAATTGTTGAATGGTAATGGTATATTGATCATAAAGATAAATAATAGTTACATACTATTCAAAAGGATTAAAAATATCTATTATTAATTCACCCCCCCTCTCAATAATCCAATAATTGGTATCAGAGCAGGTTTTTTCACGAATTCGTTTAACCACTGGAAGGTAGATCATGGAGAGAAACAATATGTATAAAAATGGAATACCACAGTTTGATGGAAAAAAATATGTATTCTGGAGTAGAAGGATGGAAACATATGTACAAGCACAGGGATTTGAGATTTGGAAATCAGTTGTAGATGGATATAAAGAACCTGTTGTTCCTCCAACAAATGAAAATGGAAGGAAACTCAATCTAAATAATTCAAAATCCAAAAATTCTCTTATGAATGGTCTTGGTGATTCGGTATATGTCAAATTTATGCATTGTAGCTCTGCAAAGGAGATTTGGGACAAACTTCATAATGTTTATGAAGGAGATGCAAAATTCAAGGCAACAAAGCTTTAAACTTACATAGCTTAATTTGAATAGCTTAAGATTAAGGAATATGAGAATATTTCATCTTACGTTTTGCGAGTTGATGAAACAGTAAATGCAATTAGAGGATTGGGAGAAGAAGTTGATGAATCTATCATTGTTCAAAAAGTACTAATATCTCTTCCAATGAGATTTGATCTGAAGATCTCAACACTAGACTAAAGGAAAGATATGGATTCAATAAGCATGGATGAGCTACATGGAATATTCACAGGATATGAAATGGGGACTAAACGGGAGAATCCGGTTACAAAAGAAGCATCATTCAAAGCATCCAAGAAGTCAAAGAAAAATGGCAATCAACAAGCAAAGTCAAACAGAAGTAGCAGTGATGTCTCATAAGATGATGAAGAAGTATCCAACTTCGTGATAAGACTGAAAAAGGGAACCGATGGAAAATATAGAGGTAAGATTCCATTCATTTGTATTAATTGTGATGGTATTGGTAATTTTTCTAACAAATGTCCCTAAAATAAAAAGAAAATAAATGAAGAAGATGATTCAAATAACAAACAAATGTACAAAGGCAAGAAAACCAAAAGGAAATTCTTCAAGAAAAAAAATTCACAAAAGAAGATAGCACCTCATCGGATGAAGATGAAGACAGTGGAAGTGAGATAGAAAGGGTTATATTCATGGTAGTATAAGACTCCGATGAAGAAGGCACCAAAGAAGAATATGAAGAGTCAGAAGTTGACTACAGAGAAGAATTGATGAGTTCCATAGAAGTTATAAAAATGGAAAAGAAGAAAAACAAGTCAATACAAGAAGAACTAAAAAGAAAAGAGGAATCTCAAAGTTCCAACTCTGAAGAACTAGAACAGATGATCACTAAGTTAAAAATTCAAGTTGAAGAAAACAAAAGAATTGAAGAAGCACTCAAGGAACGGTTGGAAGAAAGAGATAGGATCATTGGAAATTTGGAAGCAGAGGTAGTCACATTGAGAAAGGATCTTCAAAAAAAAAACATGCAGAATAGCTCTAAAGTTTTGGATAACATTATTAACAGTCAGAGACAAAATCATGACAAGTCCAAACTTGGATACAACCATACAGAAAATGGATCAAGCTCCAAAACATCATATCAAGAAACAAATCCAAGAATCTATGCAAAGACATTCAGAGGAGACAAGAATTTTTACAAGGAAGATCATAGGGACACTCCTCCACCCAGAAGATTCAAATTTCAAAATCAGGGATAGTCAGAAACAAGAAAGCCTCAAGAAGAAGAAGGATTCATAAGAGTAACTCCTTTCAGAATATCTTCAACTCCTAGGTATCAAACTATCTTCTTTGGTTTATGTTATGCATGCAATAATTTTGGACATAAGGTTGTAAATTGCAGAGAAAATAGCAGAAACATAAACAACTATGAAATCTATGCACAAAATGGTTATCCAAGAAGGCCTAGTGAAACACAGAGAAGAAGCTATAACAGGTTTGGATCCTTAAGAAATGAAGTGGAATACTACAAGTGAAACAAATTTTGACACATGGACAAAGATTGTAGAATGACACTTCCTTCTAGAGAAGCACAACAAAATAACAACAGTCACAGACAGGGACCTCTACAGAGAATATGGATAAGAAAGAAGAATCAATATAACAATGAAGAATGCACACTCTCTCTACAAGCTAAACACAAGAAACGTGGTTTGTGTGTTGACAGTGGTTGTTCAAAGCACATGATAGGTGATGAGGACAAGTTTCTAACCTTGATAAAGTAAAGAGATGGATCAGTCTCCTTTGGAAACGATGACTCAGTTAGAACCATTGGAAGAGGCACATTCAGAATTGGAAACAAGGATACCAAGGAAAAAAAAAATCTACTAGTGGAAGATATGAAACATAATCTTATAAGTGTAAGTCAAATGTGTGAGAAAGGTCACAAAYGTGTGTTTGATTCACAGAAGTGCGAGATAAGAAAAKCAAGTTCAGGAAGATTGTTTGCAACAGATGTAAGAAMTTYGAGAAACMTATAGGTATTAAGTGAAATTGGAAATGAAAAGTGTTGTCTAGGAAAGCAAGATGAAGTTTGKCTATGGCACARAAGGATGGGTCACATAAAATTTGAYAACCTAGTCAAATTCAGCAAAAAGGAAGCAGTAAGAGAAATCCCCCAGATCAAAAAGCCAACCAACACCTTATGCAAGCATTGTCAACAAGGAAAGAAAACAAAGGCCAAATTCAAATCAAAGGAATACTCCACAACAAGACCACTGGAAATTGTATATATTTATCTAGTTGGACTAACTAGAACAAAGGGTTTAAAAAGTGAGAAATAGTTTATGTTATTAGTTGATGATTATATAAGGATGACTGCATTTTTTTTTCTTAGGAAAAATTCAGAAGCTTTTGAGAACTTCAAGGTATACAAGGAAATGGTTGCAAATGAAATGGATTCAAAAATCAAATGTTTGAGATCTGATAATGGAGGAGATTTTACTTCAGAGGAATTTATGGATTTCTTCAGCAAGAATGGAATAAAAAGGAAATTCTCTATTGCTAGGACACCTCAACAGAATGGAATTGTCAAAAGGAAAAACAGGGCAGTACAAGAAATGGCTCGAACTATGTTAATGGATTCCAAGTTGACAGATTTCTTTTAGGCACATGGAGTGCATACAACAGTTCACATTCAAAACAGAGTAATGCTCAGAAACAATAGTGATAAAACTCCCCATGAGCTATGGAAAGAAATACGAGCGAATGTGAAGCACTTCAAATTTTTTGGAAGCAAATGCTACATCAAAAGAGAAGACAACATAATGGGAAAGTTTGATTCTCGTGTGGACAAAGGCATACTTGTTGGGTATTCAAGCATAAGAAAAGCATAGAAATTTTTCAATCTAAGGCTCAATAAAGTTGTGGAAAGAATCAATGTGATGTTTGATGAGGCAGGTAGTACAAAAAACAAAGGAAGAATAAAAGGAGTCAGTGGAACAGGTTCATGAAGAAGAACCAAAGGGAGAAGAAATAGTAGAAGGGGAAGATGAAGAAGAGAAGTTAGAAGCAGAAGAGAAAGAGCAACAAGATCTACAATTACCTCTAAAGACACCTAGAAAACAAATAAAGAAGAATCATCCATCAAATCATATTATCGGGAACACATATGCAGGAGTTGAGACTAGAAGAAGAATGCATTCACTAGAACAACTGCACCTAGCACTCTTATCTTCGATTGAACCAAGAAGATTTGAAGAATCCAGAAAGGATGAATTTTAGATAAAGGCCATGGATGAAGAGTTGGATCAGATAGAGAAGAATGACACTTGGGAATTGGTTCCAAGACCAAGGTACAAGAATGTGATCGACACAAATTGGGTCTTCAGAAATAAATTGAATGAAGATGGATAGGTTACCAGGAACAAAGCTAGATCGATATGTAAAGGATACACTCATGTTGAAGGTATCGACTTTGAAGAGAAATTTTCTCCAGTTTCCAAAATGGAAGCAATCATACTTATCCTCACTTGTGAATTCTCCAAGAATATTAAAGTGTATCAGATGGATGTGAAATCAACCTTCCTGAATGGGGATCTAGAAGAAGAAGTTTGCATTGAGCAACTAGAAGGATTTTAGTTTTCAGAGAATGAAGATTATGTTTGCAGGTTGAAGAAGGCCTTGTATCATCTCAAATAGGCCCCCAGAGCATGGTATCCCAAACTAGACAGATATCTACAACATCAAGGGTTCAGGGAAGGAAATGCGGACAACAACCTCTACATCAAGGTAACTCTAGATAGTATTTTATTAATTGAAGTTTATGTTGATGATATTATTTTTGGAAGTGATCATGATAGGTTGAGCCAGAAATTTGCAAAGGATATGCAAAATGAATTTGAAATGTCATTACTTGGAGAACTATCCTTCTTTCTGGGTCTTCAGATATGTCAAAGAAACCAAGGCATTTTTATTTCTCAAACCAAGTATATCATAGAAATGCTAAAGAGGTTCGAAATGGAAGATTGCAAACCAGTCAATACTCATATGAAAACTAGTTGTAAGTTAAGTAAAGATCATGATTCAAAGTCTACATATCATAGGCAGTGTTGGCCCTCGACCAAGTTTTGAAGAAACTTTGGTCAGTTTTGGCCCAATTTTGGACTTCGACACGTTGGTGGAAGAAGGTGCACCCAGGCGGAGCTCAGATCGCAGATCTCACCTATTTTGTGGGCTATGTGGACCCAGTAAGGGGTCCTCTAGGGTTTTGTAATGAATTTTTGGGTTGTCGTCCCATGGGTTCTCCCCATGTTTAGGCCTTATTGTGAGGGTTTGTAAAGTATAAATAAAGGGGAATGTATTGTACAAATAAGGGAAGTGAATGTAGTTTTGTGTGGAATAGTAGCTCTATGCAAAGATTGTATGTGGTCGAGGCTTTGTGCTCGATTGTGATTTTGTAGAAGGTGCTAAGTGTTGTGATAGAGATCATGGCTCTGTGCACGTGACCTATTTTTGAAAGGCAAAGAAGGAGGATCTACGGCTTAGTGCGTAGATCTCATATCTTGTGCAAAGCTCGACTATGTGGCTTAGTGCACAGGAGTGACTGGATGTAAGACCTTGGAAAATAATAAAGAGGTGAAGTGGTTTGTGGATGTATCCCCACCCTGGGGTGAACCACATATATCTTGTGTCTCATGATTTGATTTATGCAGTGTTATATTTGTTATGTTTTTCTTAGTGCCTAGATTATGATGTGTAATGAATATATATGTTGTCTCTTAAATACTTTTCTTATGTTAAAGAGTAAATGAATGCTATATCTAACTTGTGGTGCTAAGAGATAAGTCCTAAGCGCTCAGGGTATATAATAATTTGTTGTTATTGCGTCAATCTATCTTTGATTATGATCTGCGGCATTAATGGGTTTAATAAACTAATGCATGTCACTTCCTAAGCATTAACAGAATATTATGTGAAGTGTTATTATCACAAATTCATGTCCCAGCCTGGTTACAGACACCTGCATCCTGTAACCCCCCCTACTTCTACCTCGTGTGAGACTTCTCTTGCTTCGTAGGTGTTGTCGAAAGGGCCGATAGTCGAGGTTTTTTTGGTGTGTTGTTAAGCGTTGAACCCTAGGTCTGCCCTTGTGCCAACAAATGGTTTTGTTGCCGGGACTTGAAACTGTGATTACTCGGAACTGAAGTAAAGAAAAAGAAAAGGTGTGTGCATAGATCTGATGTTGAAGTGTGCAGTAATCTACTTGACTTGCGAAGCTTTTTTCCAAGAAATTAAGTTGATCTGAAGAAAAGAGATAATATCCTACAAGAGGTAAGCTTTGTGCTTTGGTAAGAGAAAGATAAGTGAAAATTTTTGTTTCGAAAGCATGAATTTAAGTATGTTTAATAGATTTTTTCCTAGTCTGAAGGCTAGGGCATAGTTGAAAGAAAGAGTTGATTTAAGTAAATTTAATGGAAATGAAAAAGGATATGTTATTCCTATGCATAGAAATATTTTTTGGACTGATAAGTGGATGCGGGAACTTCGAAAAGTTTTTTGCAGATTCTAGGTCCAGCACTATGATCCTAGGGCAACTTCACAGTACAAAAAATATTGGGGAAAATTTAAGAGAAAAAGAGGATTGAATTTGTGTTATAATTGTTGAAGGCCAGGACATCTTGCTAAGGAATGCCCTAGGGTAGGCCCTATTTGTCCGTGTTGTAAGATTGTTGGTTATGAGGTTGAGGATCGTCCAAGGAGTATTTCTAAAGTTGAAGGATGAACATAAGACAAGAAAATTATGAAAAGAGTCAAGAGACTAAGGGTATGTTAGAAACTCATAAAGAGAAAAGATCATAGGAATTTCATACTATGTTATTACAGTTGAAAGAAACGATGGATGTTCATAAAGATGTCAGTTTACCAGAAAACATGAAATCAAAACAGTGCATAAGTGCAAGAATAGAAGACTTCGACATAGACTGTATAGTCTTGGATGAAGAAACACAAGTGAATATTATGACAGAAGAAACTTGGGAATTTTTGGGAAAGCCTATTGTGGTAGCTTCTTTAGGAAGGATAGGCTTGTTTAAAGGCAAGATGATAACCTTATGTGGAAGAGTAACTATTGTACCGATTATTATTCATGTAACATCGACTGAAGAATAATTTGAAGTCATTAGGTTTGTTAAGGACAACACCCCTTTCCCACTTTTGTTAGGTAAGACTTGGATTGAGAAGGTTCAGATCAGAAGGAAATCAGAGGAAGAAGCTAGAGAAAAGAAAAAGAAAGAATTAAGGGATTTCATAGCTAGGAAAATAGACAAACTAATAGAAGAACGAGAGGATAAGTCGAAGCAACAGAGCAAAGTAACAATGCATGAGGGACAGAAAGAAAAAGAATTAGCCATAAAAGTTGAAAGAATGCAAGAAGTATTGAAGGACCTATCTATACAAGAGAGAAGTATGCCCACTTAGGAAGTGTTAAGAAAAGGGATATCAACTTCAAAACCTTTGAAGGTACCTCAATAGTGCGAATCCACCACGCTAGGGGAAGATAAGAATAAAAATGGAAAGAGGATCCAAAAATAGTTAAAGAGACTCAGATAACAGGAGAGAAGGCAAGGAGGCTTAATAAAAGGAATTCTAAGTCAAAAATGTTACAAGAAGTTAAGGAAACCGAATGGAAGACTTCATGGACTGGAATCGCAGAGTTTGAACCTCGCTGGAACAGAAGGTCCACGCAGATTTGGACTTTTTCCTGGTCAAGTTATATGACCATTGGAGGCACCCTGACCGTTAGAGTGACGCTCCAGAATGGTTAGGAAACAAAATTATGGGTTTTTGGGCTGCTTTTGGACGTTGAGACCGCGCCATAACGGATAGATTTACATTAATGGAAGCATTTTTTTGTCCGTTGGAAGATCCATCGTGACCGTCCGCTTACTTAACTCGTCGATGGTGGTGCTAGGACCACTTTTTTCTACCCGTGATTGACTAAGCTAAGATGAGAATTGTCCAAGTGTCGAGATGTGTTTCATGTCGTTATCTGAAACTACACCTCGCCTTTCTGTTTTTCTACCCCGCATGTTTGTTAAAAGCTAGAATGTTAGGTGAACCCGGCGAGTTCGAGAAGTCTGTTGAGGAAGTTATTAGGAAGTTCTTAGGAAGCTCATGGATGAAAGACCTGTATCAAAAGGTATTCAGACATCTTTGACTAGGGTACTGCAGGCTTCCCCTTCGACCAGACGTCGTTCCACCCGCATCAACCTCGTAACAGAATAGAGAAGTAAGCATTGTGGTGATCTGGCTAACGCAAAGCAGATCCCTTCGATCCTGCCTGAATATATTCCACCTATGGCTGACGATGTTAGCCGCGACAGTATCCCTCAAGATTTCGAGTATTCTGTGTTCACTGTGTACATTCCGAAAGGAATTCGCATAGTCAGGAGTCAGTTAGGACAGATCCTGATGTTGAAGAACAATGATTTCAAATTAGGAGACCGAAAGAACTACACCATGTTATCCCCTCACTGTTATTTAACGAAGACAACTGGGAAGAAACCTCGCCTCATCTGACATCCATGGATTAAAGGGTTGGCACAGTCAACCGTATTGAACGTAATGAAGATTCCCCATTTTGGCCCCCACCAGGAGGTTAATGCTTGCATTAAACTCCTTTTGTCATGTTATCATGGCGTATGTCTATGGCTCAATAGAAGGATTATTATGGATCTGGCGTTGATCCACGGGATCTCAGGTTAAAGTTTGAAGGGTCCTGACCCACAACATTTCTATCCAGGGAAGATCTCAGATCATTCGTTATCACAGTGCATCAAAGAATCCTATGGGGAAGTATAAAAGGGGAAGTGAGGTTACAAGGTAGCCTCCATATAGGATGGCACAATGCGCCTTTCTTGTAAACTCTTAGCTGGAAAGCTAGTGAGGAAGAACCGCCCCACACAAGTCACTGGGTTCGTGGTGGACCTCATAGGAAAATGTGTGGAGGGCATGAAGATGAACTGGTCGAACTACCTCGTCAACGAGCTAAAAAAGGATTGGCGTGAAGCCCAAGACTTGGGATATGAATTTCATTATAGTTGGTTGATCATCCGAATCACATTTGTGGCTTGGTATATGCCCAAAGGAGCCACTTTCCTAGAGATTGAACCTACAGAGCCCCTGGCCTCTCAGTTTTCCACCTTGTGGTATACCAACGACATGACGAAGCAGTGGCAGTCTAATGTCATGCTTCACATATACTATCAGCAGTTGAAGGTTTCCATTGACTCATTCTTTTGCATGGCACTGCATACCCTGCATCATTACTGGCCCATAGTGAAGTTTCACGTTTATCCTCACTTCATTTACATCACCGCGCAAAGAGATGAGAACCAGGAAGAATTGCATTCAAACTACAAGCTGACGGTGGAAGATATGGAGCAGATTACAAAGGAATGGCCAAAAGAATTTCTTGTACTTGTCATCTATGCAGAGTTATTTGAAACTAACAATATAGAAAAATCAATAGTTACACGATTTGAACATGTCAGACAGTCCAACGAGATGATGAAGAAGAAAAAGCAGGTTGAAGTCCATGACATAGAGAGTGACAAAGAGAAAACTCCTGAAGATAACGGGTATGGCTCACTAGGAGGAGGATAATATGAAGCAAATGGATAGGGAGGAGGAGATAAAGGAGAAGAAGAGAAAGGAGGAGGTGAAGCTACACCACCTGAAGATCCCCCCTATTGGGACAGGAACACTACAGAAGAGGAAATTTTCTCCAAAGAAACCTTCATCAAGGAAGAAAACGTGCACCAATAAACCATAGTTGGAATCCACTCTCACTAATGATGACATTAGTCTGGTCTGTGGAGCTATGGAGGACACCTCTGAAGACATGTTTCATAGATATGAAGAGAAGCGGGTGGATTTTTATGGAAGGATTGAGAGGGAGTTGAAGGAAGTGCAACAGGTTATTCGCTTGGTCCGTGTAGTGCCTACTGCATCATCTGTGTCTTCCTCATCACAGACTGCAAATTTGGGGGATGAACCAACCCAGTTAAGAAGGCTTGTTGATGCAACAAAAGCTCAATTCAATAGAGCTCAAGAAGAGAAGGAGAAGGTTATAGAAGCCTTGCAAAAGGAGAAATATGAAGTCCTAGTACAATTACAAGCAATGCAGGATAGTGTAGCTTCCCATGAAAGTGAGAAAGCAGAGCTTCAGGAAAAGCTTCAGAAGGAAAAATCCTAGCTATAGAGGGAAAAAGAGAAGTTGCTCACAGATCAGGTCATGGTCAAAGAAGCGGTAAGTAAATCATGTTTCTCTATGCCAGGCTTGGCACAGGAGGAGAAAGAGTTGGTCAAAGATCAAGTAGTGAAGCTCACAGAGACCCTCCAACAACTTTAGGCTAGGATAACTGAACTGGAGGCCCAAACAGTGTCGAGCACCCCACAGGAGGTGCATGACCAGAGGGAGGATTCTGCCAAAAACACAGTAGCAAGTATAAGAGCCCTCTCCTTATCATGTAAACAGTTGAGTGACAAAATCACCTAGACATATGAATGCCTTGTCGAGGATCCAGAGCTAACGAAGCTAGAAGCGCAGTTACAGGAGGTGCAACAACAATAATTTTTATTGCAGGCGCAAATGAAGATGCTCACATAAGTGGAAAGGATGAAGAGATCCCAGGAGCAGTGCACAGTACAACAACAGATCACTACCTTCCAGGGTAAGGTGATGGAATTAACGTAGAATATACAACATGTCCAGGATGAAGCTTGCAAGGTGATAGAGGAGATCGACAACCAAGGGTCACATTTAGATCAAGTAGTCACATCAGTAGAACAATGCCTGGAAGGGTCTGTTACAGAGAAGACAGTCCAGGAGATCGTTGAGCAGGAGGCTCAGTTGAGGCAGCAACTTGAGGCAGCTCGAGTTAAGCTCGAGGCTTTTGAAGTAGAATTGTCCAGACCTGAGTGACTTGGGATGATTCACAAGTGAGTGTTGGGGGCATGTTGACCCTCGACCAAGTTTTGGGGAAACTTTGGTTAGTTTTGGCCCACTTTTGGACTTCGACACATTGGTCGAAGAAGGAGCACCTAGGCGGAGCTGAGATTGTGGATCTCACCTATTTTGTGGGCTATGTGGACCCAATAAGGGGTCCTCTAGGGTTTTGCAATGGGTTTTTGGGTTGTCGGCCCATGGTTTCTCCCCATGTTTAGGCCTTATTGTAAGGGATTGTAAAGTATAAATAAAGGGGAATGTATTGTAGAAATAAGGGAAGTGAATGTAGTTTTTTGTGGAACAATAGATTTGTGCACAGATTGTATGTGGTCGAGGCTTTGTGATCGACTGTGATTTTGTAGAAGGTGCTAACTGTTGTGATAGAGATCATGGCTCTGTGCACATGACCTATTTTTGAAAGGAAAATAAAGAGGATCTAGGGCTTAGTGCGCAGATCTCATGTCTTGTGCAAAGATCGACTATGTGTCTTAGTGCACATGAGTGATTGGATGTAATACCTTGGTGAATAATAAAGAGGCAAAGTGGTTTGTGGACGTAGCCCCACCCTGGGGTGAACCACGTATATATAGTGTCTCATGGTTTTCTTTGTGCTGTGTTATCTCTGTTAGGTTTTTCTTAGTTCTTAGATTATGATGTGTAATGAATATATATGTTGTTGCTTAAATACTTTACTTATGTTAAAGAGTAAATGAATGATAGATCTAACTTTTGGTGCTAAGAGCTAAGTGCTTAGTACTTAGGGTATATAATCATTTGTTGTTACTACGCCAATCTATCTTTGATTATGCTTTGTGGTGTTAATGGGGTTAATAAACTAATGCATGTCACTTCCTAAGTGTTAACAAAATATTATGTGAAGTTATATTATCACAGATTCGTTTCCCAGCCTGGTTACAGACACCTAGGTCCTGTAACCCCCCTTTCTTCTACCTCGGGTGAGACTTCTCCTGCTTTGCAGGTATTGCTGAAAGGGTCGGTAGTCGGGGGTTTTTTGGTGCATTGTTAAGCGTTGAACCCTGGGTCTGCCCTTGTTCCAATAGGTAGTACAAGTCAATGATTGGAATCTTACTTTATGTGACAACATCCAGACCATATGTAATGCATGCAGTTGGACAGGTGGAACGATTTCAAGTAGCACCAAAAGAATCACATGTTCTAGCAGTAAAACGGATATTCAAATATCTCAAGGGTATAGAAGAGTTTGGATTATGGTATCCAAAAGGAAAGGATGTATCACTTATTTCCTACACAGATGCAGATTTGGTAGGTTGCATTGATGACCGAAGAAGCACAAGTGGATCAGTGTTCTACTTGGGTGAGTGTTTGGTATCTTCGCTAAGAAAGAAACAATCATCAGTATCTTTGTCTACAATCGAAGCAGAGTATATTGCAGTAGCAACATGTTGTACACAAATTCTATGAATGAAACAAACTTTGACAGATACACAATTTGAGTATGATGAGCCCATTTGGATCTATTGTGACAATACAAGTGCCATCAGCCATCAATATATCAAAGAATCCAGTGATGCACTCCAATATCAAGCACATTCCAATCAAGTATCACTTTCCACGGGAACAGATTGCAGAGAACATTCGAGTTGAGTATGTTGGGACCAAAGAACAGATTGTAGATATCTTTACAAAATCGCTTCCATGGGAAGCCTTTGAGTATCTTCATCAGAAACTTGGCATATTTTATACCCCATAATGAATATTGAATGATATTCTTATATGTCTTATATTTACACGAGGAAGAACCATAAAGAGGACAGTTTAGTTTGGGGGAGTGGTTTTAGGAAGAGTTCAGTCAGGGGGAGAAACCCCAAGGACACTATAGTTAGGGGGAGAAGCCTTGACGGGAAGTTACATTTTCCATTGATGTCAAATGGGGAGAGAATTCGTAGATGCATGGATAGAGAGTTATATTCTTGGAGAGGGAGAATAGAGGCATGTTTCTAGGGGGAGCGATGGTCACAGGGGAAGCATGAGTGATATGACTTTAGTATTGCATCAGAGTGTTGTCATCAATTTAAAGGGGGAGATTTTTTATTAATTGGGTTGGTTTTCATTGATGTCAACCCTTGATTCAATTCCAGTATCAAATTCAGGTAGCCCCAATAGTATGGTTAAGGACTTAATTTTTTTTTATGTATAATGTTATGAAGATTAGTATATTTTCAGGTAAGACTATTCTATATGGATAGTACATGTCATGCCATTTCCATTGATATGTGGAACATCACATAACTCCTCACAGTTAGAATGCTATGTCCTTGTGAAGTTGGAGAGCCCTCATAAGTTATATAGAATCCCCTATAAGGTTAAAGAAGTCAAATTATTCTAGAAAATCCTAGAAGAAGTGGACTAGTCAAAGTGGGTGAAACTAGGAGTTAGTCATGGGTTAATTTGTTGCAATAAGAAAATACTTAAAAATAAATTATTCACAACTAGAAGTGCAGAGTTTACTATTTGTGGATAAAGTAGTTATAAGTGGACAAGTGGTTAGAAGTGGGTTAGCCCTAAAATAAGGAAGTTGGGTTAAGTTGGTTAGAAGGTAACCCCTAGAGGAAGCTACTTGGGGAGCATAAATAAGAGAGCAAGGGTATCCTATTAGCACCTATTGAGCACATTGAATATCTATTATTATGTAAGGTTTATTGCGGGTACTCATTGACACATCTAAAGTTACACAAGTCTAAGGTAGCACAAAGGGTTGACGACGAAAGTTTCAGAATTGCATAAATACTGAAAAAACCCTAGTTTTTTAGGTGTACGGGGGATGCAGTGGAGAAGGGCGCGTACATTTGTGGACTGGCAGTATAACAGGGAGCATACATTTTGGAAAATCCATGAAAGATTGAGTTTTTGAAGGTACCATATTTCAGAGTCTGAAAGCAAAATCCCAGGAAGGTCTATAGTGATCAGGTATAGCATATCTATCTACAGATTCAAAAGGTATGTCATATTCTTATGTGTAATTGCATGTTGTTGTCTCCATGAGATATGGTTATGAGAGTTTGAGGTTTTTCCCTAGAGAGATTGTTGGTTCTATGGCACTTATGGTATGATCTAGATATACAGAAATACAACATTGGTATGTTGGTATTATTCATTGGTTCATCTTGTTGGTTCAAGTGTTGAGACATAGTTTGTATTTCTTGGTACATGGTTTAGGGTTTTGATTGTGAAGCGGTTGTGAATTTGTTTGTGTGGTGTGAGGCTGCATATCAGTAAGGGTTTGATGTCTAGTACATGTGAGGATTATTACACTTGATAATTATTGTATACACATGTATTTCACATGACTAGAGAGACATAGATGCACTTGGTTAAGGGATATGTATGATGATGTATGCATAGGGTACAACTACAAGCTGGACACAGTGACAGTTTGCAGGTTGATTTGACAGAGGAAGCAAAGTATCTGAGTTTCAGAAAAGGTGAAAACCATAGCTTTCTGAAGGTGTATGTAGGATACAGTATAGATAGGTCATGTACATACACAAGTTGCAGTATAGACATGGTGCATACATACACAAGCTACAACATATACAATTCGCGTACATGTTGGTATTTTTGGTACAGGATTACTTCTGGTACAGGATTGATTACAAGCTATTGGTACAGGTTGGTTACAGAATGTTGGCACATATTGGTACAGGTTTACAGTGGTATATCTCACAGTGACAGTGTGGCAGTGGTTTCATCATTTAACTTATATTTCAGGACAGTTGGACAGGGCAAGGATAGGTGGTTGTAGCCACCGTCTAGTTGTAGCTGGGGAAAATAGGGGGTTGTAGCCTCCTTCTAGTTATAGCCAGAGAATTGGGAAGTTGGAGCTTCCCTTAGGTTGTAGCCTGAAAATATAGGGGGTCGGAACCTCCTTCCAACTGCAGTTGGAGAAAAAAGGAAGTTGGTGCTTCCAATGGATGTAACTCTTAAAGACATATAAGAAAAAGAATTTTGTGGTTTTCTCCCGCATTGGGTTTCCACGTAAAAAAATCGGTGTACCGTGTATGTGTATGATTGTTCATTGTTCATGGTTTATTTACTCTGCACTTGTTGAATTATAATGGTATATTGATCATAAAGATAAATAACACTTAAATATTGTAGTTAAAAGGATTTAAAATATCTATTACTAATTCACACCCCCTCTCTGTAATCCAACACACAAGGCAATAGATCTTGGTTGTTCCTTTTATATTGTTTTTTTGTCCCAAGGGTTAGGGTGTTTAGGGTTTCTATAGACAAGGGTTTTCCATGTGTTATATATCTCTAATATACGTGTGGGGTCAAACAATAGTACTTGGCCCAATATCTCAGGGCACCAACTAAGGAGGCTAGACCGTACCCTTATTCGTACTACCCTATTACGCAGGTACTAGAGAGTATCTTCCTGAGTGATGTTCTCGGTGGAATTATAGAAGTCAGGCGATCGATCGATTTATTTACGGAGGGCTCAGGATATCTAGGCCAATTTGTATATAGGTGTTGTCTAAAGCGCTAACACTCGAAGGGGTACCAATAAGCGTTACAAGGGTGGCCAAAAATGTGCACTTAAGTAACACTTGTAATTCTTGCATGTATGATTTTGTTGGCCCTTGACCAAGTTTTGAGGATTATTGGTCATGTTTGACCTAGTTTTGGGACATCTGAAGAAAAGAGGTAAGATATAAACGCTTTGTGCTCTGATAGAGGTAAGAATAGTGAAATTTTTTAGATCTGGAAGCTTTGTGCTCTGCTGAAATTAATATTAGTGGAAATTTTTGTTTCAAGAATATGGATCTAGGTATGTTTGATAAATTTTGTCCTAGATTGAAAAGTAGGGCACAACTAAAAGAAGGAAGATTTGATATAAGTAGATCTGATAAGAATAGAGAAAGATATGTTATACCTCTGCATAGAAAGAATGTTTGGACTAACCAATGGATGTAGGATCCTAGGAAGACTTTTTTGCAGGTTAGCCACTATGATCCTACTGTGCAGTATAGGAAAGGCTGGGGATCATTTAAAAGAAAACAAGGATTAACCCTTCGTTACATTTGTAGAAGATAGAGACATCTGGATAAGGAATGTCCTGGTAGAAGATCTAGTTGTCTTTTTTGTAAAGCTATGGACCATGAAGTTTTAGATTTCCCTAGAATGATAGTTAAGCTTGGAAAAATGAATACGAGACAAGAAGACCATGAGAAAGGTTAAGCAACTAAGACCATGGCAGAAACCCCAAAAGAATCAGAGATTGTATTGCTGCAAATGAAGGAAGCCCTGAATGACCATCGAAATATCAACTTATCAGAGATCTTCAAAGAAAAAGAGTACATAGAAGCAAGAATAGGAGACTTCGACATAGACTGTGTTCTGGAAAAAGAAACACAAGTGAATATTATGACAGAAAGAAATTGGGAAACCTTAGGAAATATTGTTATGATTCATTCATTGGGGGGAATAGGATTATTTAGAGGGAAGTTGATAACCCTATGTGGGAAGCTCACCCAGATATCTATGAGGGCCCATGGAACTTCGACAGAGGAATAATTTGAAATTTTTAAATTTATTGAGAATAGCGCCCCAATTGCTATATTACTAGGAAAACCTTGGATTGAAAGGGATCAGGCCAGAAGGAAAGAAGAATAATTTTTAGAGCAGAAGAAGCAAGACTTGAAAGATTTCATGACTAGGAGGATCGCACACTTGATTGCAGAACAGAAGAATAGATCGAAGCTATTTAAAACTAGAGACTTGGATGTCGACATTGGAAGAACACAAGAAGACTCACAGAAGACTGAAGCACCTACCCTAGATGAAGTATTTCCCTTGAATCCTAGGAAAGAATATCAACAACGTGAAATTACTATGCCAAGAGGAGATAAGAATCAAAATGGAAAGACGAATACTGAGATGAAGCTCATTGGAAAGCAAGATAGAAAACTAAGCAAGAAGAGATCAAAGATCGAAAAGTTACAGAAGGTTCTAGAGGGAACTTCGCAGAAGGAAAATTTACAAAACTGGCACTTCATCAAGATATCAAAACAACGTCACATGGCACTTCTCCATGGCGAAGAAATATAGTCATTGGTTACAGTATAACTGTTAGACCGATACCCCGAATGGGTATAAAGGCATGTATGGTTAGAAATCTCACCATCAGACCATTGGGACTGTGCCATAACGGACCGAACTGAATTAATGAAGGATTCTCGCCCATTGGAGAGATATGTTGCCTAGTTATTTACTTATTCTATCGAACCTTTCACTGAGAACACTTTTTCCAACCGTGATTATCTGAGCCCACAGATTATTTGATTTCGCACAGTGATCATCGTGCTATCACCATCCATCCTGTTGCATTGAGTAGTTATTCTTCAAACCTGAGATATTCAACCACGAGTGTGTATGT
>SNQJ01S0173840.1:26303-38496 GCA_010110895.2 Picea sitchensis | reverse complement strand
TTTGCAACATCAAGGCTCAGGTTGTAATCTTTACTTTCCATTAATATGATACAATAGCATGTCCCTTTCCCATAAAGCTATTTCCACTTTATTGTATAATTCCTTGATCATATACATAGATTGACTGTTGAATAGATTGTGCTTTCTTCACTTTGGTTGGTTTGTGTTGTCTTGGTCTTGGCTGCACGAGAGCACTGGAGAGAAGCAGGAGAAACAAAGACCATAGGAAGCGATAATAAGGTATGTTCTTTGTTCTTGCTTCCTATTTAATTCAATGGTCAAAATCTAGGGAAAGAGTCATGTTCTGTCTTGCTTTGTTCTAGATCCAGGTGGATCTAGGGAGATCGGTTAGTGTCCACACCTACAGATTTATCCAATAACAGTAAACCCATGGGTCGACATCCCATACCTGTTACATAATCCTAAATCCCAAAAAGGACCCAAAAAGGGGCCGAGAGCCCATGATCTCTTCTTCGTCTTGTGCTCCTCCTTTGACAGGCTTTCGAAGTCCCAAAATAGGTAAAAATTGACCAAGGATCTCCCAAAACTTGGTCAAAGTCCAACAGGCCCCCAAAACTCACCTGTGACTCATCCTGAGTCAATCTGATCTGGGTAGTTCTGCTTCGAAAGCCTTGAGCATAGCTCAAGATGCTTTGACTTGTTGTTGTTCCTTGGCCTCTTGTGCAACAAAATCTTGGATGACTACCTCATTCATAGGTCCCTCTAGGCATTGTTCAGCTGTAGTGACAACCTGCTCCAGTTTGACTCCTCGGCCTTCGACCCTTGTGAACAATTGGTAAGCCTTATTTTGTACAAGTTGGAGCCTATGATTTACTTCCATAACTCTACTCTGGATAGTGTGGATCTGATGTTGGGTAGTGCACTACTTCTGGGATCACTTCATTCTTTCCACAACTGACAGGGGATTCAACTATGCTTGTATTGTTTTGGCTTGAGACTTTCCCTCTTGGAGATGTGACTCTAGTGCCTTCAGTATCAGATTCTTAGTGAGTTTTTCATAGGTCTGGGCATTGTGATTAGTGAGTTTCTTCCATTCCATAGTAAGGGATTTTATTTTCTCAATTGTGCTTCAAGTAGTTGCTTCTCTTTGATCCCTTACATCCTATGAGGTCTCGGGCACTGTGCAAAGCTCTAAGTCTGCGATGCGTTGTTGTAGTTGATGGATAAGTTCGGTGAGCTACTCTACTTGCTATGTGACTCGATATTCTGCCTTTATTTCTATGACTGTCACAAAGCGAAGTTCTCTACTGACCACTTCTTTCACTTCGAGTTGCTCTGTGAGAAACTGTTCTTGTCCTTGATGTAGTTGTTAGTTTTCTTCATCAAACTTTTCTTGAAGAGCAATATTTTCCTATTCTGTAGCTCGACGCTGCTCTACAAGTACTCCTTTTACTTATGTCAAATCTTGGGTGGCTTGTTATGTTTCCTCTTGTGCTCGGCGAAGGCGAGCTTCGACTGTATCATCTAGTCTATGGATTTGGGTTGGTTCATCTCCCAACTCTGGTTTTCTTGATGGTAGAGGCATAGTGGAGATTGCGCGGCTGGACTAAAGGGCCTTTTGTACCCCTTAGAGTTTGAATTCAATCCTATCATACATTTCCTCCTACTTCGATCCTTGTTTCTCTGCTATCTCCAGTGAAGCATTGTTCAGGGCTGATATGATGAAGTCAAAGTCATCGGAGGTGAGGACAGTCTGCATCTTGGTCATGGTAGCTTTTGATTTCTTTTGGAAAGAAGGTTTTAGGGGGGAAACCTTCCTCTTCTTCAAGTGTTCAACCTCGTCTCTAGGTGGTGTTACTTCATTGGGCCTTTGTTTAGCTTCTACTTCGTCACCACCCCCTCAGTTAGGTGACATTGAAGCAGTCTTCCCTGAGGTGTTTCTTAAGTTTTGGACCTCCTTAGTCTTCTTCTGTCTGTTGGTTCTAGGTGTATTTTGTTCTTTATGAGTGTCCTTTGGGCTGTCAATATCAAATATCTCTGCGGGGTTGGCAAGGATAAGGAGGTCAGCGGACCAATCCTTAGTGATCTCCTCAAGGTATTCTTCTGTGAGTTTGTAATATGACTGGAGCTACTCTTTATGTTCATCTCCATGCATTGTAATGTAGATAAAGTGTCATTCTGCACTGAACTTCATTAGTGGTTGAAACCTCTATAGGGTGTTTGGAGTCTTGCGAGGCTCGACTTCAATGGCTCACTTTAGCTGGAGGTTGTATGTAGGAAACACAACATTCGACTACCATTGTTTGTTCATATCAAGTGAATACCACAGGGTAGCGAACTTCGTGGAAAGTGGTTCGAACAACTTGATGTTGGTGAAGGTCACTCCTTTCGACATCTCCTAGAAAACAAATGCAATGAGGACCAGGAGCTAAATGAAATGAAATTCATAACCCTCATCCTATGCTTCTTGAAAATCTAGGTCCAACCAGTTAACTAGGTACTTCGCCCAGTTCATTTGTAGGCCTTCTGCGCACTTCCCTGCGAGGTCATTGACAAAGCTGGTGACCTGCGTGGGTCGGTTCTTCCTTACGAAATTTCCATCTATCAGTTGACATGCGAGGAAAATTGCGCCACTCTAGATGGAAGCTACCTTTTATCCTCTCATTCCCTTATCAATGTCACCATATGTATACTTGATTTTATGTGCGAGTGCATGATCTGCGGATTTTCCTGGATAAAAGTCCTATGGGTCAGGTCCTTGCATACTCAGTCCTGTGATCATGTGGATCAGAGTTGGGTTAGTTGTAATGCAATGGTCTAGCCATAAGTAGCCACCATGGTAACACGACAGTAGCATCTTGAAACATGCATTGACTTACTGGTGTCTTCTGAAGTGTGGGCTCTTCATGACATTCAGTAGGGTGGACTTCATGAGGTTAATCATCCATGACTGAGGGATGATATTTGAGTTCTTCCCTTTTCGTCTAGTTAGGTAACTATATAGGGTGAGCATACCATAGATATTTTGATCTCTGAGGTTGAATTTGTTGAACTTCAACACTATGATCTTATCCTTCTTTGCTCGAACTGTGTGTATCCCCTTCGGGAGGTACGCAGTGACCATACTGTACTCGAAGTCTCTTGGAACACTATCATGATTCACCATGCCATCCAGAGGTGGGATGTAATCAGGAAATATGGATGGAATAAACTTCACATTTTTTAGGTCATCTTTATGCTTGGTTCTCTTCTCGACTGATGGTCTTGATGGCCCCGATTCATGAGTAGTTGACAGAGAGGCTTGCAGTCCTCTCGTCGATGATTCTTGTACACATGTAGACATTGACATGACTCTTTCAATCACGAGGTCGATCAGAACTTATTCAACAACTCTCTCTGCAACACTGAACTCATCCGACATACACGCTCAGGTTGGAATATTCAGGTTCGAGGAGTAACTTAGACACTGCAATAAGATAGAAGGCAATAGTGCAATGATCACTGTGTAAAATCAACAAGTCTGTGGGCTTAGATTCATGGTTAGAAAAAGTGTTATTGGTGCATGGCACGACGGGATAAATAGATAACTTGGAAACAAATTGCTTGCAACAGTCGAGAAGCCTTTATTAACTTTGTTCTGTCCATTATGGCGCGGTCCAATGGTCTGGTGGTGAACTATAAATGTCTTTCTACCCGTTCGGGGGGTCGGTCAAATGGTTATATTGGTCCCAACAGCTATATTTCTTTACCATGGCGAAGTGTCATGTGACGCTGTTCTGTTATCTCGGCGAAGCTCCAATTTTGAAAATTTTCCTTCTGTGAGGTTACCTCTGGAACCTTCTGTAACTTGTCGATCTTAGTTGTCTTCTTACTTAGTTTTCTAGATTTCTTTCCAGTGAGCTTCGTCTTGGTATGCCTTTTTCCATTCTGATTCTTATCTTCTTTTAGCATAGTTACTTTTCACTATTGAGATTCTTTCCTAAGAGTCGAGGGTGATACTTCTTCTTTATGTGGAACAGGTACTTCAATTTTCTGTGGCTCTTATAGTGTTCTTGCAACTTTGACATTCGGGTCTTTGGAGTTAGATAGCTTTGATCATTTCTCTTGTTCTTCAATCAAGTGTGTGATCCTTCTAGTCATGAAATCTTTTAACTCTTGCTTCTTCTGCACTAAATTTTTTTCTTCTTCCTTCCTTCTGGCCTGATCTCTTTCAATCCAAGGTTTTCCTAGTAACATGGTAAATGGCGCATTGTTCTCAATAAATTTAACAATCTCAAAATCTTCCTCCGTCGAAGTTCCATTGGCATTCATAGAAATCCAGGTGAGTTTTCCACATAGGTTTATCTACTTTCCTTTGAAATCCCTATTCCTCCTAATGAAGGAATCATAGCAGGCATTCCTATAGCTTCCCAAGTTCTTTTTTTCATGACATTCACCTGTGTTTCCTCATCCAGAACATAGTCAACATCGAAGTCTCCTATTCTTACTTCAAGGCATTCTTTTTCTTTGAAGATCTTTGATAAGATGACATGTCGGTGGTCATTTAGGGTTTCTTTTATCTGTACCGATACTTTCTCTGAGTCTTTCTGGGGTTCTACCATTTCTAGATCTGCCTTAGGGTTTTCTTGTTTCCTGTTCATTTCTTCAAGCTTAGCAATCATTCTAGGGAAATCCCATACTTCATGGTCCATAGCTTTGCAACAAAGACAAATAGGTATTCTTCCAGGGAATTCCTTAGCAAGATGTCCTAGTCTTCTACAACTATAATAGAGGGTTAATCCTCTCTTTCTTTTAAATGATTCCCAACTCTTTCTATACTGCACACTAGGATCATATTTTCTAACCTAAAAACATTTCTTTTGAGGATCCTGCATCCACTTGTTAGTCCAAACATTCTTTCTATGCATAGGTATAACATAGCTTTCACTATTCTTATCAGATCTATGCATATCAAACCTTCTTTCATCTATTAGTGCCCTAGTTTTCAAGCTAGGACAAAATCTATCAAACATACCTAGATCCATACTTTTGAAACAAAAATTTCCGCTTATCTTTCTTCTACAGAGCACAAAGCTTGCAGATCTAGAACTTTTCACTATTCTTACCTTTATCAGAGCACAGAGATTGCAGATCTTACCTCTTTTTAATCAAGAATTCTCACTTTTACCTTTGTCAGAGCACAAAGCTTTCATATCTTACCTCTTTTCTTCATATCCGACTTATTTTATTTAGCACAGAGCTTGTCAAACTAAGTAGAGTACTGCACAGTAGAGAGACAGGTCTACACACAGAGCTTTCACAATTTCAGGTCAGATCTTTGCACAAAGCTTCTTCTTTCTCAGTTCCTAGCAATCACAGTTTCAAGTCCTGGAAACGGAACCATTTGTTGGCATAGGAGCAGACCCAGGGTTCAACACTACAACAATGCACCAAAAAAACCCTAACTACCATACCTTTCGGCAACACCTGCGAAGCAGTTGAAGTCTCACCCGAGGCAGAGACAGGAATGGTTGCAGGACTCAAGTGTCTGCAACCTTAGCTAGGACATAGATATGTGATTTTAATACTTAACATAGAACTTAGCAGTTATATTTAGGAATATTCATTTCTTAGTTACATCGTAGTTAAACCCTAATCACAGTACAACATAGTGGTCAACGAGATCTAGCATCTAGCAGCACTTGGTACGAAAGAACAGATCAGATCTACCAGATTTAAGCACTAAGAACATTCATATAAGCTAGATATAGCATCCATATACATCATTTAGCACAAAGCATAAACATATCTATCTATCTATATCAAATCACTTAGCAATTAAAGACATAAACACATCAAGACATCGCACAAAGCAGAGCAACACAACATATACGTGGTTCATCCTCACCCTAGGGCTACGTCCACCACCTCTTCTTCTTTATTGGATTCTTCAATAGGTTACATGCATAGAGCCTCAAAACCCTACTCCGCATAGGACAGGAGATATGCGCAACTCACTAGATCCTCCTTCCCTGAGTAGATCTAAGCACACAACCTTCCACAGCCTCTTACAATGACTTGCACTTATCTCTGCAAGTCTCACACAGTTGGCACATAGCACTTACAATCCTTCGATCACATAGATCTATCACTTAGCCATTCGTAACTATATATCCTCACTACATCACTTAGCATCTATTTATACTTTACAAAATAGGCCTAAACATGGGTAAACCCGTGGGCCGACATCCCATACCCGTTACATAATCCCAAATCCTCAAAAGGACCCAAAAATGGGCCAGGATCCCATGATCTTTGTTTCATCTTGTGCTCCTCCTTTGCCAAGCTGTCGAAGTCCCAAAATAGGTCAAACTTGACCAAGGATCCCCCAAAACTTGGTCAAGGGCCAACAAAGAGGTGGGTTTTCAGGACCGTGGTTGAAGAGGCAGGTTATCGGGCCTATGGTTGAAGAAGCAGGTTGTCAGGCCTATGAGCACCTCTCTCCAGGTGAGAGAGTTTGTTGGGAAGTGATTTCTCCTGGAGGGAGTCCAGCAGCAACTATGAAGCTCTGATAATTCTTGATCTGACCTGTTGCTAAAACCTTGGAAGGGAAGTGCAGTAGTCGATGGACTGCGAAAAATTGAAGGTGCATATTCCTGGGGTGGAACAGGCATGTGGGGAATGAGATTCTATGAGCAGTGGGCATAAGTAGGCTCCTTGGAGAGAATCCTTCTAGTTGCACTATGCAGTTTCCCGTAGCCTCAACCTAGTCTAGGATTCCTTTTCCCTGGGTGGAGTTTAGTCCCATATCGAGGGTTACCCACTGCTGAGTTTGGTCTAAAGATGGGAGGTTCGTGGAAGGTCTACACGCAATCAGTGGTCTTCTCATAAAAAGATAAGTACCATTTCCAAGTTTGGTTACATGTTGTGTATTTATAAGTGTTGTTATATTTATGGGTTTTGTCTGTGATTACTGCATGTATTATTTTTTTGCTATTTTTTCATTATATTGTGTGATAGCAGAACGAAAATCATCTGTTAAATATTGGCATGTGTTATTGTCACTTCTGCAAGAATATGTGTATGTACAAAATGTTTATGTCTAGTTAAAACTGCATTATATATGTGTGTGTGTGTGTGTGTCTATCCTCTTGAACATGTGATGCAAGAGCATCTCTCCATGTCAGCCAGCCAACCATGTCCGCGAATTCAAATCGCGCATTTAAGAGAGGCGCAATCCTCATTTAAATTTGAATGAATGTAATTAAATGCTTAGGCTGGTGATCCATGGAAGCCGTGCCTTTGTGCAGGCATTAGGTAGATTGACCATTAATGTGTGTAATGGCTGAGATATAGATCCATATGCTGGACTAGACAAGCATTGAATGTAATTTATTAGAGTAGGTAGACCTGGAGGGAAGCGCTCGATGAGCCCCTCAGGTAAAAGAGATTTTCTTATCTCACTTTGGAGGAGTCATAGTTGTGTGAGGATCTGCATGTAGAGTAGATGGGAAAGAGCCAGAGAGAGCTAGGGAACACCTTTGCAAATACAGGCATTTTCCATTTTAATATAATGAGAAGCAGTTTTTCCTGCATGAATTCTGTATTATATGGATGTCTGTGTGTGTTCCATTATGTGTTGTAGATGTATACTGTAGTTGTGCACTTGCAGGGAGTGTGTTTGATTTCAGGTGAAGGTCTTTGAGGCTTCACACCAGGAGGGTGTGACAGAACGCTGCGGGTTCTGAGAGCCATGCACAGAGGTTGCACTTCTGAACACTGCGGGTTCAGACAAAGACGTGCTGAGGCACAGGAACTGAGATCAACAACTCAGGAGGAAGAAATCAAGGTTGCTAAATACCTTGGAGGCAAGGCTGTGTGGGAGAAGACACAGTTGCAGATAGAATTCTGTGGAGGATTTTGTAGAGCTCTGCCAGGTGGGCATTGAGCATATGCGCTGCAGTGCATTGAAGGGGGGACCCTGCTGAGAGTTTGAAGACAGAAGACAGGATCTCTGAGGAGTTCTGTAGAGCTCTGCCAGGAGGGCATTGAGGGTGTGTACAACAGTGCATAGAGGAAGGAGCTCTGCTGAGAGTTCTAAGAAAACCAGAATCACTGAGGATTTTGTAGAGCCCTGCCAGGAGGGCATCAAGCAAGTGCAAGGAGTGCACGAAAGAAGACAGAACCGTTGAGTGTTCTATGGAAGAGAAGAGAACTCTTTGGGTTTTGTGAGCTGAAGGAAGGTTCACTGAGGGAATCTTCACGGGGTTGCTGAACACCCAGAAAGACTCAACAAGAGACTGCTTGAGTAGGAAGCCAGGAAGGTGTCAATATTCTCCATCTGAAGGAGAAGAAGACAAAATCCCCCAAGGGGTCTGAGTGTTTGCAGAAGCTCAGGAGGAACAATGTTCTCATACGTGAAACAAAGCTCAAAGTGAGGAGTTCGCAGAGGAAGAGGACAAAGGTCGAGGCCTTTGAGACTTGGAAATTCTTCCAAGCATAGGAAGAAAGTGCACAGGAGCTCAGGAGGGAGCAGCAACAACCGTCGGATTGGTTGGAGAAAAGAGATCTGGACCGTTGAAGGTTCACATCCAGGAAGGCGTCAGAAGAAGCACACAGAAGAGGAGAGCGATAGCCGTCGGATCTCATATATAAATCTCGTTAGCCGTTGGATCGGGAGAAGGTGCATAGAGGTTAAGCCTCAGGAGGAGCACAAAGAGGGAGAGTTGATCTAAACCATCAGATCTGGAGTGGAAATTCCGTCATTCGTCAAATCGAACTGGAGCTGCACAAGGTTTAGCAATCGGGATATTGGCACTCGGGAAATCGGGATTCTCAAGGGTAAGAGAATTGAGACTTCGCAAGTTGCGAAATCCCGACGAGATCTAGACAGTCCGTTAGCGAGGAAACGTGGCGGAGGTCAAGCGCCATCGACGTTTTGTCCATCGGGAAATCAACATTCCTGAAGTCGAGGGAACCAGGACATCGGAAGTCCCAAAACCCCGACATAATCCAGACCATCCATTTGAGGAGGACGCGTGGAAACCATCAGCGCCATCGGGAAAGTCCCAACAGGGAAGCATCCATCAGAGTTGAAGCCATCGGGATATCGAGGATCCCATAGACGAGTGGTTCGCGCATTTCAAAATTGTGAAACGCGAAACCCCGATCAGTGGGGGCCAGCTTATATCACAGCAGAGCAGGAGGATAGAGCCATAGTGGAGGCCAGCTGTCAGCACGATGGAGGATCAGGATTTGGATGATCGGGAATCCCGTGGGTGCATGCATCTTGGCATCGCAAACCCCGAAACCCTGACGGGGTAAGGTTGTGGTCACGGGTGATGGCCAGAAGGGCTAGCTGAAGATAAGGCACGTCGGGAATCAGAGAATTGCGAGTCTTGGGGACAATTTCATTTTGACATTGAAAACCCTGAAACCCCGACGGGAGGTTGACTGAGGTCATATGGTAGCGGTCACGTGGACCAGGGCCTAGCCAGGAGGGCTAGCGCCCAAAGAACGCATCGGGTTTTTGAAGCTCGAAATCTCGATAGGGAGGTAAGGCCACAGTCACGGAAGCAGTGGTATTACAGTGGGAGCTAAGCTCAGGAGGGATAGCATGTGAAAAGAGCTCATCGGAGATCGAGATTTGGAGAGAGCAGGAACTCTCGAGCACGGGAATAGCGAAACCCCAATGACCTGAAATTAAGATCAAGGGAAGAAACCATGGTTAAGTGTTGAAAGTCGTGACAGATTAGGAAGGACCTGTGGACTGGGTCAGAGTTTCTCAGTGATTCCCAAGGGAATGCAAGGAGTCGCTTCGGCTCAGAAGGGGATTTTGAACGATCCTGTGGACGGGCGTAGGAGATGCGTTTGTCATCAAGTGGTATCAGAGCTGAATTCTTGTCTGCATATTTCAGGCAGGAGAGGCAGAAGAAGACAGAGCATTGAGGAATCTGTGATGATTTTTTGCAGGTAGGCAACAGTCGAGAAGACAGTCAGAGAGGTTGTAGGAGGATGAAGCTGGACACACTCAAGATGAAAAGTGACAGCAGCAGATCTACCAGGGAGGTAGATAGACACAGCAAGATGGCTACTGAAGGCCATAGGAAGAAAAGCAAGGCAGAAAAGCTTGTGGAAATTGATAAAGAAATGACTAGAGAACTCTATGAATTAAAGGCAGACATAGAGAAGCTCGTACTGGGGGTGCGGCAGGACAGGAGGAGGAGACGAATGCGTGAATTTTCCATGAAGAAGGCAACAACAAAATGGCCAGTCAAGGAGTTGATGTTCAGAGGGCAGCACAGACTATTAAAGAGATGGTTGAGGTATGCTGAAAACCTCAAGGCCACAGAAGAAAAGATTATTTGTCACTGTGAGCCGGAGACTGGGAGAGGTCTCGATGATGAAGAGGATGAATTGGGGTCAGATGAGGATCTCAAGGGATGCCAGGAGAGAAGAGTAGAAATTCCAGTTTTCCAAGAGGGCAACGAGTTGAGATCAGCTGAGGATCTCATGGACTGTCAGGAGGACAGCCAGGGAATTTCACATTCCCAGCTGGGCAATGGTAAGAGGTCGTTGTGGGATCTCGAAGACTGCCAGGAGGGCAGCGGAAGCATCTTAAACTGCCAGGTGGGAAGAGATGAAAATTTGAGACTGTCGGAAAGTCTCATGGACTCAGAGGAGAGTTCAATTCAGCAGGGGTTGCTGATGAAGATGGGATCGGTTGATCTCATAGCCTTCCAGGAGGGTAGCGGAAACATCCCATATTTCCAGGTGGGCGAGGATGAGCAGATGAGACTATCTGTGGGTCTCATAAACTCAGAGATGAGTTGGAATCAGCTTGAGGAGTTGACAGAGCAGGTGAGCTCAAAGAAAAATTTGGATTAGTAGGTGCAGCTGACAGAGGAGGAAGATCATAATGATATTCTAATGATTGGGGGAATTGGGATATTCCTACCATGTGCCCAGGAGGAGGCAGAAATTTGTGTTACAGACGGTGCAACAACAGAAGAACAGTCACAGCTGATGATGACTGTCAAAAGGAAATTGGAGCAGAAATTTGAGACTACCCCAGTGGATGAAAGGAAGAATGAGTGTTCTGAGGAACGGCTCAATGATTTCAGCCAGCGATCTAAGAGCGTTGTAGCATTGGAGCTGATAGTAGAAGAAGAAGTAGAAGTGGAAGACGAGAGCGAGCATTCTGAGGAATGACTCAACGCATTCAGTGATGAAGATGAAGAGACTGCAACGTGGGAGTTTGCAGCAGAAGAGGAAGGAGCAAACAACATTTGCTTTGTTGATCTGTGGGATCAGATTGAAGCCCTGGAAGAAAGGGTGAGAGTGCAGGGAAGGCACATCCAACAGGTGAGGTTGGAAATAGGCAAGGAGGAAGGCATGGGAGATCATGATGATATTCCCAATGGCCAAAAAAATTTCCAGCTGAGGAGACTGCAAAAACGGGACCAGCCATGGGAGCAGTTGGACGAAGTGATCGAAGAGATCATGGAGCTGATGTTGAAGTCAGAAGACACTACCAGCAGGGAAAGGCTGAGCAGAAGAGCAGTAGCAGCAGCGGCGCAGCAACAGCAGTAGAAGCTGAATGGAACAGATGGGAAGCTCCAGATATTTGTTTGGGATCCAGGAGGATTTCCAACATCTCAGAGGGGAAGCGCATGAGTAGGAGCTCATGATTTTATAGCTGAGGAGTTTGATGCAGGAGCATCTCTCCATGTCAGCCAGCCAGCCAGCCACGTCCGCGAATTCAAATCGTGCATTTAAGAGAGGCACAGTCCTCATTTAAATTTGAGTGAATGTAATTAAATGCTTAGGTTGGTGAGCCATGGAAGTCATGCCTTTGTGCAGGCAGATCTGCCATTAATCTGTGTAATGGCTGAGATCTAGATCCAGATGCTGGACTAGACAACCATTGAATGTAATTTATTAGAGTAGGTAGACCTGGAGGGAAGCGCTCGATGAGCCCCTCAGGTAAAAGAGATTTTCTTATCTCATTTTGGAGGAGTCATAGTTGTGTGAGGATCTGCATGTAGAGTAGACGGGAAAGAGCCAGAGAGAGCTCGGGAACACCTTTGTAAATACAGGCATTTGCCATTTTAATGTAATGAGAAGCAGTTTTTCCTGCATGAATTCTGTGTTATATGGATGTCTATGTGTGTTCCATTATGTGTTGTAGATGTATACTGTAGTTGTGCACTTGCAGGGAGTGTGTTTGATTTCAGGTGAAGGTCTTTGAGGC
>SNQJ01S0173840.1:1108-18191 GCA_010110895.2 Picea sitchensis | reverse complement strand
CCCCTTAATTGGGGCATATTACATTAGTAATGCTATTTTATTTATGTCGGCTTTATTCCATTAGTTGTAATTATACCTCCTAGTCTCCTATATATACCAAGGAGACATTTTCATTTGGAATCATCTTGTACTTGAACATGTATATGGGGTAAAAGGAGGTTACCCCCTCGAAGAGGCTTATTATCTGAAATTATATCTTTTTCAAGGCGTTGAATACTTATTCTGAGGTTTTTCTATGCTATATTGATATTTGGTTCTGAACAACAGTTACTATCCAGGAAATCTCAACAATGCAGTTGAAGAAGTGTTACAGGAAGGGATGCCAAATATCTGCTGCCCATATGGATGAAGCATCTAAGGATAAGGTTCCAAATATGGAGGATCATGCAATCTTGGAAGATTTTGAATATGTGTTCAAGGAGATACCAAGACTACCCCCAAAAAGAGATATTGATTTCTCTATAAATTTAATGCCTGGAGCAGCTCCAGTATCGAAGACTCCTTACATAATGAGTACACCAGAGCTAAGGGAATTACAAATGCATATTGAAGAACTTATGAAGAAGGGTTATATATGCCCAAGTGTGTCACCTTGGGGTGCCCTAGTCTTTTCCGTGAAGAAGAAAGATAGGACATTGATATTGTGCATCGATTTTAAACAGTTTAACAAAGTGACTATAAAGAACAAGTATCCTTTGCCAAGGGTCGATGATCTCTTTGATCAATTGAAGGATGCAAAGACATTTTCAAAGATTGATCAGGTTAGGATATCGTCAAGTAAGGATGAGAGATGAAGACGTCAACAAGACCACCTTCAGGACAAGGTGTGGTCATTACGAGTTCACAATGGTGCCATTTGGGTTATCAAATGCACCAGCTATTTTTATGAGCTTAATTAATGGTGTTTTCCGAGAATATTTAGACAATTTTGTCATTGTCTTTCTGGATGAAATCCTTGTATATTCAAAGTCGGAAGAAGAGAATGAGCATCATTTGAGGATGATGTTGCAAGTGATAAGAGAACATTAGTTGTATGCCAAATTGAGTAAGTGATTATTTTATCAAAACAAAATTCACTATTTGGGGCATATCATATATGAAGAAGGGATAGCAGTGGACCCTGAAAAATATTGAGGCCATTAAAGGGTGTACAACACCTAAGAATGTGATAGAGGTCAGATCCTTCATGGCTCTAATTCACTATTACATAAGGTTCATTGCAAGGTTTTTGAGAATAGCTCACCCCCTCACTTCCTTGCAAAGGAAGTGGAAGAAGTTTTAATGGATATAAGAATGTGAAAAGAGCTTCCAAAAATTGAAGCAACTATTAACCAGCGCTCCAATTTTGAAGATTTATGATCCAAATGAATATTTTGTGGTTGTTAGCCCTTGACCAAGATTTGAGGAAACACTGGTCGTGTTGGACCACTTTTCGGACTTCGACAGGCTGGTCGAAGATGGAGCACCCAGGCGAAGAGGAGATCATAGGATCTCACCCACTTTGCGGGCTTGTGGACCCATCAAAGGGTTTTAGGGTTTATGTAATGGGTTATGGGATATTGGCCCATGGGTTTACCCATGTCTAGGCCCTTTTGTAAAAGTATATATAGGAAGGAATATAATGTAGAAAGAACAAGTTATTATTTTGGCTATGTGCAATGCGATGTAAGTAGTAGTGTTAGCTATGTACACAATATGTTTGGCTTAGTGCAAGAGATTGGAAGTGCTTTGTGCAATCTGGTTGTGTAAAGTAAGGCTTTGTGCTATTAAGGAGTTGGCTCTATGCCTTGACCTGATTTTGGGAAGATGGATATAGTGCGTTGTGTGTAGATCACCTGTCCATTGCAAAGTTAGGATCTATGGATTTGTGCGCAGGAGAAGATTAATGTAAGAAGATAAAAGACTAATTAAGAAGAAGAATAAGTTGGTGGACGTAGCCCTACATAGGGGGTTTGATATGCGATGTGAATAAGGCTCATGAACTAATGCATATTGTTGGATAAGTGATCTATTAAGTGTTATAATCATAGATCTGTGTCCCATATTGGTTGTAGACACTTGAGTCCTGCAACCCCCCCTACCTCTACCTTGGGTGAGACTTCATTTTCTTCGCAGGTGTTGCTAAAAGGGCTGATAATTAGGGTTTTTTTGGTGTGTTGTTGAAGCGTTGAACCTTGGGTCTCCCCATGTGTAAAAAAATGGTTCTGTTGTTGGGAATTGAAACTATGATTACTGGGAACTGAAGAAAAGAGAAAGCTCTGTGCATAGATCTGTTGTTGTAGTGCGCAGTATTCTACTTGAATTGTGAAGCTTTGTACTAAGAAAGAAATTGGATCTGAAAGAAAGAGGTAAGATCTTAAAGTTTGGTGCTTTGGTAAAGGTAAGATAAGTGGAAATTTTTGCTTCAAAACTATGAATCTAGGTATGTTTGATATATTTTTTCCTAGTCTGAAAACTAGGGCATAGTTGGAAGAAATAGTTTATCTGAATAAATTTGATAAAAATAGAGAAAAATATGTTATTCCTATGAATAGAAAGAATTGTTGGACTTATAAATGCATGCAGAAACCTAGAAGGAATTTTTGTAGATTGCAGTTCCAACACTGTGATCCCAGTGCGTAGTACATGAGAGGCTGGGGATCATTTAAAAGAAAGAGAGGATTGACATTGTGTTATAATTGGAGAAGATCGGGACATATTGCTAAGGAATTCCTTGGTATAGGTCCTATTTGTCTTTTTTGTAAATCTATTGGTCATGAGGTTGAGGAGGGGCCAAGAATGATTGCTAAAGTTGAAAAGATGAACATGATACAAGAAAACTATAAAGAAGGTTAAGAGACTAAGGATATGTTGGAAAATCAGAAAGAGAAAGAATCAGAGAAAGCTCAAACTATGTTAAAATAAGCAATGAATTACCACAAGGATGTCAATTTGTCAGAGATATTGAAATAAAAATAGTGCATAGTTAAAAGAATAGAAGAATTTGACATAGACTGTGTACTAGATGAAGAAACACATGTGAACATTATGCCAGAAAGCACTTGGGAAATTTTGGGAAATCCTGTTATGATACCTTCATTGGGAAGGATATGCTTGTTTAAAGGAAAGATGATAACCCTATGTGGAAGAGTTACTAATATAGCTATGATTTCTCATGGAACTATGACTAAAGAAGAATTTGAAGTCATTAAGTTTGTTGAGAACAATGCCCCTTTTCCACTTTTATTAGGAAATACTTGGATTGAGAAGGATCAAATTAGAAGGAAAGAAGAGGAGGAAGATACATAACATAAAAAGAAAGAACTAAGGGATCTCGTAGCTAGAAGAATAGATCGACTGATAGAAGAAAAAGAGGATAAGTTGAAGCAATAGAGGGAAAGAGAACTTGTTGTCGAAGTTGAAAGAACACAAGAAGACTTGAAGAACCTGGCCATGCAAGAAAGAAGAATACATACCATGGAGTTAATGAGAGAAGAGGTATTACCTTCAAACCCTTTGAAAGAACATCAACAATGCGAAGTCACTCTACTAAGAGAATATAAGAATAAGAATGGAAAGAGGAATCCATAGACTCAGACCACAAGAAAGAAGGAAAGGAAGCTCAAAAAGAAGAAAGCCAATTCAGAAAAACTATAAGAAGTTCCAGAAAAGACTTCGTAGGAGACAGATCTGCAGAACTTGAACCTCACCGGAATAACAGAACCACGCAGAATGGGACTTTGCCATAGCAAATCTATATGACCATTGGAGGCACCCCAAAGCTATATGATCATTGGGTATGAAGTCACAGGATTCGTAGTAGACCTCGTAGGGAAGTGCGTAGAAGGAATGCAAATGAACTGGGAGAGTTACCTTGTCTACGAGTTGGAAAAGGACTGCCACGAAGTGAAGGATCAAGGATACAAATTCCATTTCAGTTGGTTACTAATACTGATCGCATTTTTTTCTTGGAATATGACAAAATGAGAGACATTTCCAGAAGTTGAGCCATCAAATTCGTTGGCCACAAGGTTCTCCACCTTGTGGTATACAAATGACATGTCGAAGCAATGGTAGTCGAACACTATATTCCATGCTTATTACCAGCAGCTGAAGCCTGCCATTGAGGCATTTCCATGAATGACCCCAAATACACTGCACCATTATAGATCGCTAGTGAAACATCGAATAAATTGAAGGTTTCTTCGTAGAAACCCTCAGCAAGAAAGAAGACCAGAGCCAATAAGCCTCAATCAAAGAATGTGCTCACAGTGGATGATGTCGATATTATCATCACAGTCATGGAGGAAACTTCAGAATATATCTTGCAAAGATACGAAGCGAAGCAAGAAACATTGTATGAAATAATCGAGAAAGAGCTCAAAGACATACAACAAGCCATCTATTCGAGCCGCGCAGTACCTAATGCGCCTTCGTCATCGAAAATTGCAGAATTGGGGGATGAGCCCACCCAATTACGAAGATTAGTAGATGAAACAGAGGCTCAACTTTAGAAAGTCCAAGAATAAAAGGAGAAGTCCATAGAGGCCTTGAAGCAAGAGGAGGAGGTCTTAGAGAAACTTCTAGTTGCACAGAAGGAGAAAAATGAAATTTGGGCAAAGTTGGAGTAGAACAATGCGAAGATACATGAAGAAAAAGACCAGCTGCTCACATAGTAGATTGTGATCAGAGAGGCAGTGACTAAATCACTTTGATCTATGTCGATATTGGCACAGGAGGAAGAAGAGTCGGTCGAGATACAAGTAGGGAAGCTTGCTAAGGCCATTCAATAGCTTCAAGAAAGAGTAAAGGAGTTAGAACTTCAAGTAGTGTCGAGCACTCTGCAAGAAGTGCGCAACCAAAAGGAGGAAGCTACTAGGAATGAAATATAAAGAATCAGGTCACTTGCCTCACCATGTAAGAAACTGAGTGACCGAAGTGCACAGACCTATGAGCACCTTGCAGAAGATCTGGAGCTGAGGAAACTAGAAGCAAAACTCCAGGAGGTGCAGAAGAATGCATCCACCGTACAACCATAGATGAAGCTTCTCACTGCATTCAAGAGGATGAAATATCACAGGAACAACGTGCAGTCTAGTAGTAGGTTACTGCCATCTAGAGTAGAGTCATGGAGGTTACACATAGACTACATCCAGTGCAGGACGAAGCCTGCACTCTTTTTGAAGAGATTGAGGGACAAGGCTCACAGTTGGACCAGATGGTCAGGACAGTTGAACATTGTCTGGAAGGGCCTGTTACAGACAAGTGATTTAGGAGTTTGTCGAGCAGGAAGCTCTGATGAAGCAGCAAGTCGAGGTAGCTTGAGCTAATCTCGAGGCCTTTGAAGTAGTGTTTCCCATATCTGAGTGACTCGAGATGAGTCACAGGTGAGTGTTGGGGGCCTTTTGGCCCTTGACCAATTTTTGAGGAAACATTGGTCGTATTGGACCACTTTTGGGACTTCGACATGTTGGTCGAAGATGGAGCGCCTAGGCGAAGTGGAGATCATGGGATATCACCCTCTTTGCAGGCTTATGGACCCAACAAATGGTTTTAGGGTTTATGTAACGGGTTATGGGATGTCGACCCATGGGTTTACCCATGTCTAGGCCCTTTTGTAAAAGTATATATAGGAAGGAATGTAATGTAGAAAGCACAAGTTACTATTTTGGCTATGTGCAAAGTGATGTAAGTAGTAGTGTTAGCTACGTGCACAGTATGTTTGTCTTAGTGCAAGAGATTGGAACTGCTTTGTGAAATCTAGTTGTGTAAATTAAGGCTTTGTGCTATTAATGGGTTGGCTCTGTGCCTTGACCTGATTTTGGGAAGGTGGATCTAGTGCATTGTGCGTAGATCACCTATCCACTACGGATTTAGGCTCTGTGGCTTTGTGCGGAGGAGCAGATGAATGTAAGAAGATCGAAGACTAATAAAGAAGAAGAAGAAGTTGATGGGCATAGCCCCACACTGGGGGTTTGATCTGCGATGTGAATAAGACTCATGAACTAATGCATATTGTTGGCTAAGTGCTCTGTTAAGTGTTATAATCACAGATCTATGTCCCAGCATGGTTGTAGACACTTGAGTCCTGCAACCCCCCCCTGCCTCTACCTTGAGTGAGACTTCATCTACTTCACAGGTGTTTCCTAAAGGGCCAGTAGTTAGGGTTTTGTTGGTGTGATGTTGAAGGGTTGAACCCTGGGTCTACCCCTGTGCGAACAGTGGTTTTCACATATACATGTAAAGACGGAATATGAGGGGTCCTTAGTCAGAAAGGATATGTGATATATTTCGAGTCCAGAAAATTGAAAGAGCATGAAAGGCTCTATGCCACTCATGATTTGGAGTTGGCAGCCATAGTGCACACTTTGAAGAAGTCGAGGCACTACCTCATGGGAAATAGGTTTAAGTTGAGGACAACCCATAATGGTGTGAAGTACCTCTTTGATCAACCTAATTTGAATTCTAGGCAGAGTAGATGGTTGGAATTCCTCTGTGAGTATGACTTTGATATCAAACATATCATATGAAAGGAGAACAAAGTGGTTGATTCACTCAGCAAGAGAGTGCATGAACTGCATGCTACAACCATTAGCATGTATCAGACGGATCTTAAGGGCATAACTTCTGAGGCTGCAAAAGTTTATTTCCAGTACATGGAATTGGTAACTAAATTGAAACAAGGTAAAATGAAACAAGGTAAAATGAAACAGAAAGTTGAGAATTATGAATTGGGAATTGATGGAATTATCTTGTATAGAAACAACGTTTATGCACCCAATTCTCCTGAATTGAGGAGTGCGATTTTAAAATATATGCACAATGTACCCTATGCAGGGCACCTAGGATATCAGAAAACGGTTTTAGCAGTCAAGAGACAATATTATTGGCCAGGCATGAAGAGGGATATTGTTGAATATATAGCTAAATGCTTGGAGTGTCAAAGGGTCAAGGTTGAGCATAGACACCCAACCGGGTTGCTACAGCCATTACCCATTCCTCAGTGGAAGTGGGAAGTGGTGACAATGGACTTCATCATGAAATTTCCCAGAATGAACAAGAAACATGATGAAATCATGGTGTTGGTGGACAAGCTTACTAAAGATCCTCATTTCATTCCTATGAAGGTTACTCACAAGGAATCCAATGTTGTTGATATTTATATGAGGGAAATACAATGCTTGCATGGCATATCCAAGACAATTGTGTCTGACAGAGACCCAAAGTTTATCGCAAAGTTTTGGAGAGGAATTTTCAAAGGGTTCAGAACAAATCTAAACTTCATCACAACCTATCATCCCAAGTATGATGGACAAACATAAAGGGTGAACCAAGTTATAGAGGATATGTTAAGAATGTATGTGATGGACAAACCATCTAAATGGGAAGATTTATACACTTGGTAGAATTTGCCTACAACAATGGGTATCAAACATCACTGAAGATGAGATAGTTTGAAGCTCTTTATGGAAGAAAGTGAAACACCCCAATAAGTTGGGACAACCTAGATGATAGAGAAATAATTGGGCCAGAGTTGCTCAAGGAAATGGAAGAGAAAATGTTGAAGATTAAAAAAAATTTGAAGGCTTCCCAAGACAGGCGGAAATGCTATGCTGACGAGAAAAAAACTCACAGGGAATTTAAAGTGGGTGATCATGTTTTCTTGAAGGTTAAAGCCAACAAAAGTTCCTTGAAGTTGGGAAACTGTTCCAACTTGGCAACCAGATATTGTGGGTCATTTGAAATCCTAGAGAGGATTGGTCCAGTAGCTTATATGCTTGCATTGCCTTCATCTATGTCTATACATAATGTACTTGATGTGTCATTGCTTAAGAAATATATAGCTGATGCTAATCATGTTATTGATTGGAATATGATTCAGGTGGAGCAAGAAAGTGCTTTTCAAGTGCATCTAGTACACATTCTATATCGGAAAATCAAACAACTCTGGATTCAAGATATAGATCTTGTAAAGGTCCAATGGACCTGGTATGGTCCCGAGGATGCAAAATGGGAGCATGAAGATGCTATGTGGGAAAAATACCCTCATCGTTTTGAATATTTTGAAAATCTTGTTGATGTTATGTAAATGAGTTGCACTGAAGACAATGCAAAAATAAGGGGACGGGATTGTAATATCCCAAGGCCGAGGCCTTGTGAAATGTAACGATGTTTGTAGGATGGTGAGCCAGGTAATTATAAGATGGTAGGATTATGTGTGTATTAGGTCGGAGATCCTAGATGATAAGGTTGGGAGGCTCGTAAGAGGTCTGCACGCAATTGGTGGTCTTCTCATAAAAAGATAAGTACCATTTCCAAGTTTGGCTACATGTTGTATATTTATATATGTTGTTATATTTATGGGTTTCGTTTGTGATTACTGCATGTGTGATTTTGCTTATATTTTTGCATTATGTTTTGTGATAACAAAATGTAAATCATCTGTTAAATATTGGCATGTGTTATTCTCTCTTCCACAAGAATATGTGTATGTACAGAATGTCAGTGTTTCATGGAACCTGCACAGGAGATCTATCTAAAGCAAGTAGAAACAAATCTTATCAACAAAGGAAGAGAGATTCAATATGGAAGAATGAGAAAATATATTCACACTACTCCAAAGAGTTGATGATTGATACATAGATCATGATCAATATGATACAATGAATGAGTGGAATACACTCATATATAGAGAAACACATTCCATAATTAAGAAAAACAATCAAGTAGTTAGTTTTCCTTAGAATGCATGCATGCATAATAGTGGTAGTCTAAAATAGAACTAGATGATTAACTCCCATTGCACTAGTGTGTTGAAAATAGAAAATTCTCCCTTTTTACGAACATCACTATGGAGTAAAATGAGTCCCAACAACTAGGAAATCCCCCTGAACATCACTATGGAGTAAAAAATGAGTCCCGACTACTAGGACATTTTAGGTACTCATGTACAATGCAACTAATGAACACTGGAAGAAAATGAGGAAAGAGGGAAAACCACGTGCGAAGAAAATCCCCCCTCAAAGGACAATGTATCAAAATAAGAAAAGGCAGTTGCTAGGAAACTGTGTTATTCACTCAAAGATGATCCCACAAAGTCCGAAATTTTTTTCTCAGTGAATGTCTTGGTGAATATGTCAGCAGTCTGTGCAGAGGAAGGAAAAAATTGCAAATCAATGATCATGTCATATACTAAATCTCTGATGAAATGCATGTGGACCTCAATGTGTTTGGTTCGTTGTCATTGTACTGGATCTCTGAAAAATCTCAGTGTACTCTGATTGTCGCACCATATGATAGTTGGACAGTGAAGCTGGATACCAAACTCGGTAATGAATTGTTGAATCCAAAGTATTTGAATGACATAGTTGACTAATCCTCTGTACGCGTCCTCTACGGAAGATAAAGCAATGGTCAATTGATTCTTACTTAACTAATAAATTGGGCCTAACCCCAAACTAAGAGTGAACCCAGATGTGGACTTGCGATCTATGCTATCACCAACCCAATCTGAATCTGTGAAGCCTGTGAGATCTAATGCACAACCAGCTGCATAGTGAATCCCATAAATCATGGTGCCCTGAACATATATGAGGATGTGCTTGACAACCTTCTAGTGCAGATCATGGGATTCCTGCATGTATCTGGAAACTTCTTCTACTGCATATGAGATATCTGGATGGGTGTGGGTGAGATACAGAAGACTCCCCACCAACTGTCGATACAAAGTGTTGTCCACTAATGATGTATCCCCGCCATCCTCAAGTCTGATCCCAGATAAGAAGGGTGTAGGTGTAGACTTACAGTCTTTCATGTGGAATCTATCCAGAAGATCCCTGACATACTTAGCCTAAGAAATTTTGATGTTGAAATCATCCTGACTGCTCTCAAGGCCAAGAAATAAGTGTAGTGGACCAATGTCTGTCATAGAGAACTTGTCATGTAAAATATCTTTGACCAAAGTAATGGTTGAAGCAGAGCTATTAGTGATCAAAAGATCATAAACATAGAGTACTAATATCATCACAGAGTCAGTAGTCCTCAACATGTAAACATTGGAATTAGATTTACATCTAACAAAATAATATGAAAGTAAGTAAGAATCCATCTTTGCATACCATGCTCTAGGTGCCTGCTTGAGGCCATAGAGAGACTTATTCAGTCTGCATACTAAAGATGAGTTATGAATGAACCCCTGTGGTTTCTCCATGTAGATCTCCTCTGAAAGGTCACCATGAAGAAAAGAATTCTTCACATTCATCTGGTGAACTTCCCATCCTTTTGTTGTTGCAATGGATAGAGACAAGTGAATGGAGTCCATATCTTCTACAGGATAAAAGGTCTCATCATAATATATCCCATGAATCTACTGCAATCATTTTAAAACTAATCTGGCTTTGTACCTGCTCACCTAACCATCTATTTCTCTCTTGGTCCTGTAGACCCATTTGCATCTGACAAGTTTCCTCCCTTGTGGAAGTGGAACTAGATCCCAAGTCTGATTCTCTAGGAGAGAGTCATGCGCCTCCTACATGGTTGCTTTCCATAGTGGATTTACAACAGCCTCTCTGTAGATATGTGGATAAAAATATATAACCATATAGCAATGTGTGGGCATCACTGGTTCAGAAGCTAAAAATACATGAGAAGAATCCACATGTTGAGATCGAGTCCTCCTTGAATACAATGGATCCCCTGCAAGGTTGCATGCTGCCTGAAGTGTGGACTATGCCCACTTAGGCATTTTTTGAATCTCTGACACTGCCTCCTCATTTGGATGTACTACCTACTCATCTGCATGTACATAATCCTCTAAATATGTGTTTGAATATGTAGCATCTGAGTGTGTGGAATCATCATCTCTGATGTCTGGAACTAATGGAAGCATAAGAGTCTCTGGATGTTTCACTGGAGGTGCATGGAAAGGACTCTCCTCAAATTGAACAATGCGCTCAATGATGAGCCGGTCTGTAGAGGGATCAATCAAATGTACCCCTTCACATCATCTGGATATCCCACAAAGATGAAAGGTGTGCTCTATGGATCTAAGGTTTTCCTCTTTTCAGAAGGAATATGGGCCCATGCTCTAGATCCAAAGATGCAGAAGTGTGTGACATCTGGTTTGTCACATGTCCAAGCCTCAAAAGGTGTCATATCCTCAACAGATCTGTGAGGTGATCTGTTTTGTATGTAAGTAGCACAGTTAAGTGCATAGGCCCAAAGCTTGGAAGGAAGTGATATTGCATGCAACATGCAATTGGTCATCTCCTTGAGAGACATGCTCTTCCTTTCAACAACTCCATTCTATTTTGGAGTGTATGGAACTGTGTACTGCAACTGGATACCAGCTTCATGACAAAGATTCTGAACATCTTTGTTTATATACTCCCCCCCATTGTCTGTACATAGGATCTTGATCTGAACTCGAGAGCGATAAGTTTCCAATAATTGGTTGTTCTGTCACTCCTTCAAAAGGGTCAGTAATAGATTGTTTTACTTGAGCGATTTTCAATAAAAAGGTAAAGTTGAAGTCTTATGTGCTTGAATTTTAAGTGAATGAAAACCTCTTTAGTATTCCTTATGTGCAATATGTCATGCTTTCCTTTAACATCCTATGTGCACAAAATCATGGAAAAAACAACATAAGAACATAGTACACATAATGGATAAGACACTTCACTTGATAACGGAGTTCACCCTTGCAGTGGGCTACCTCTCCGGGCCATGCTCCAAAGCCTGACCGCTTTATTCTTCTCGATGTAATGATGTCTCTCCTTTACAAGTTGTAAGGCCAAAGTCCCTCTTCGGTGATGGAAAGAAGAGATCGGAATGTGATCAGGAATGTATCAGTTTCACAAGTTCTCATACTCATGAGGCATCCATGATGCTGACATGGACATCATTCCTACATACTCAATACATAAAATGATGAAGAATAAAATATGACCCCCATCAACATGGAACCATCAAAAGCCTTAGATCTACTGCTCAAATCCAAAACATAAATATGCAGCCCATACAAAAGATCTCGGAACCCATGAGAATCAGAACTACTTCGTTGGCCACTTGTCATGCAAGTGCCACAATTTCTCTGTCACATATAACTAATTGATTTGATGTGAAAGGAATATAAGAAACAAATAGATAGAAGGAATAAGTTGATCTTGTTGACTTTTTGCAGCTTCTCTCTTCTCCTTCAGGCCTATAACACGCATTCTATGCTGCAACAATTAATGACAAAACAACATAATGAAAAGCATGCTTACATTGGCTTCTCCAACACTTAGCTTGTTGATATGAAGATCTGCTGCAAAAATGGACATCATCATTGAATTTGTGTCGTCGAATTACCCAAAAATGACTGTCAAATCGTCTCCATACGAGTCAGACACTTTCAGGCCCAAGAGACACCTCTGCCTCGGTTACCATGCCACTGCATCTGCAATAAATGACTCATTCTGGAATTAATCTGCTGAAGTTTTTCTCAGATCAGGAAACTAACATCACCATGCATTCGTGGCATCATTTTACCTAAAAATGGTTGTCTCCACATCTTGATCCGAGTCAGGCACTTTCTAGACCCAAGAGGCACCCTCGCCTCGATTTGCATGTCAAAATCCGTACAGTTCATACCAAGCCGTACGGTCCATATAGGCGTGCTCCACTCTCGTTCTTTGTGCACTGGTGTGTGGCTGCAAATGCACACACCGTGAACTTGAACCGGATGCCTCCTTTAAATAACATTTTTTGGGCAATTATGTCATCAATGACATGCTTGGCGCACTGGTAGCTTGGCTAAATTTAGGACGTTTAGTTGGTGGAGGTCCCAGGGTCAAATCCCACAAACCTTACCATTTTGGTGTGCGCCCCAGCTAAATATAGCGACAATTTTAGCGGTGGTTACATTTGGCGAAATGGCTAAATATAGCAAGGAATTTGGCGGACTGTTGCTAAACTACCGGAGATTTTGGTAGACGTTTGGCGGAGGTTAAATATAGCATAACTGCTGCCATATATGGTGGAGTTCTATTCAATATATATATTTTTTAAATATTTTTTCACGAGCCCTCATTGGGCATTTCGGAGGTGCCACGTGGCACGTCCCCATTGGGCCATGTGGCAGCCTCTAATTCACCCACCTGTACATGTTGACGTCACGCTGGACACATGGCACTTTTTGGGGGTGCCATGTGACACATTTTTACTCGTCCACGCGGTGGCCTTAAAAGCCCAAATTTGAGTGACACGTGGCAGCCTCTCGTGCTGCCACGTGGCATGTTGATGTCATGATGATGTCATCATGACACATGTCACTCTCTGCACTTTCCACGTAGGCTATACAGATGTTGATGTCATCCGTAAGGATGTTGACGTCAACAGTATGAATGTTGACTCATCCCTATTGACTGGACTGGGTTGACCAAAACTTTGACTACTTATATCTTTTGATCTGTAACTCCCTTTGACGAGTTGTTTGCACCATTGGAAATCCTGAGACATTCTCTTCGTGATCATGTCATTTTAATGGAGTTTTATGAACTCTGATTTTTTCCCTTTTTCTGTCTGTTGAAGCCATTATGAGCATCCTGGGTCGCTTATGTGTGTTCTGGGAAACTTCTGAAACTTCTTTGATGTTCCCTAGATCCATCTAGATCACACCTCCCAACTGAAAAGACTTTTGGTCCCCAAAATTCATTACATTAAGTTTCATGTCCATTGGACTTACAACAAGAAACCCTTACCCAAACTACCTCACAAGGCCTAACAATATCAACATGTGCCAAAAGAAAAGAAGTGATATCAACAATTATCACTTTTACACAATACCCTTCTACGGGATCTGAATCACAACATGTGATTTATAAATATGGCCACTCTTGACTAATTCAAAAGGATTTCCCCATTTGTTCAACCATTTTGTTGAACATGTCCTCTTTACCGAGTTGTCATTTCTCTGGTAGTTGGTCTTCTCCTCGTGGCGGATTTTCATGCAACACTGCCTCACTGGTTGTCTCCCTTGGAGATGGTTTTCTGGTCTTCTTGTCCCTCTTTGGACATAGATCTGGATGTAAGACCCAACAAGTGGCCTCATGATGCCCATCTCTGCTACAATGGCTACAGTAGCCTTTCTCCTTTAGAGGTGTATTCCCCCTACTCTTTTTGGTGTGTGGAAAGCAATCTTCCATCCTTGTCCTTCTCCCGGTTGCCATAACCTTCCTGCATAAGGCTTTTCTCTTCCAACACTGGGACACTACGTGGTTATTCAATCCACAAAAAGTGCATGGTCTTTGATGCCAAAAGCTATGTTTTATATGATTAACATCCTTATAATCAAATGGCATTTTAGAGTTTCGAGATTTCTTATACCTCAGTGAGTTTCCTCTGGAGTCAGACTGGAAAGAAGAGTTGGTCTCAACTTTGTCACTGTGATGCTCATCTCTCCCTAGAGATTTCTTGAATCCTCGATCATGAGAAGTTGTTCTCTCTCCTTGCACTGAATCAATTCCATCTTTTGATGAATTGTTGACCTCTGGAGTCTCAGTGACTATCCTGGGGTCTTCTTCCTGAATGGTTTTGGAGCTTTCTCCAACATCTTTTGGGACATAGCCTATCTTGGCATATCGAGGTCAAACCACTGCCTCGATGGAATCGACAATACCTTGGCTATTGGTTCCAAGGCCTCCTCCTTCGTATCCCATTTTTCTCATCAACTTTAAGCCGATGCAAGAAGCATGTTGTTCAAGTATTTCAAAAGAATCATCAACATTAATCAAGAAAGGAATTATACATGGTTTGTTTACCTCTACCTCAAACTGGGACCCTTGGTCTATTTCTTGAGATGTGTCCAGTTGTTCTTGGTGAGAAGAATCAATGGAAGATGCTTCTAGGAATCCTCCTTGGCTTCTGGATGCATGAAGCTCATCTTCATTTGTTTGACAAAGTGTGGATGCATTTTCACCGTCATTCTCACACCCATAACTGGTGAAGTTTCCATGGTCACAAGATGGTCTTATCACCATCTCATTTGTAGAGCCTTCCCCTATCTACATCTTCATGGCTTGCAACTGCTCTTGCAACCTTTGGTTCTCTTCTTCTGCAAAATGCAACACTGTCTTCAATCCATCATTCTCCGCTTGAAGCATTTGGTTGAGTTCTTGGAGCTCAACGAACCACGATTGATTTGGTGACCTTGCCATCCTTAGCTTCAACACCTGCAATCGATATCAAGCCTTCTTTGACACCACATGATCTGAATTCGGGAGCGATAAGTTTCCAATAATTGGTTGTTCTGTCACTCCTTCAAAAGGGTCAGTAATAGATTGTTTTACTTGAGCGATTTGCAATAAAAAGGTAAAGTTGAAGTCTTATGTGCTTGAATTCGAAGTGAATGAAAACCTCTTTAGTCTTCCTTATGTGAAATATGTCATGCTTGCCTTTAACATCCTATGTGCGCAAAATCATGGAAAAAACAACATAAGAACATAATACACATAATGGATAAGACACTTCACTTGATAACGAAGTTCACCCTTGTAGTGGGATACCTCTTCGGGCCATGCTCCAAAGCCTGACCGCTTTATTCTTCTCGATGTAATGATGTCTCTCCTTTACAAGTTGTAAGGCCAAATTCCCTCTTCAGTGACAGCAACAAGAGATCGGAATGTGATCAAGAATGTATCCACTTCACAAGTTCTCATACTCATCAGGCATCCATGATGCTCACATGGACATCATTCCCACATACTCAATACATAAAAAAATGAAGAATAAAATATGACCCCCATCAACATGGAGCCATCAAAAGCCTTAGATTTGTTGCTCAGATCCGAAACATAAATATGCAGCCTATACAAAAGATCTCGGAACCCACGAGAATCATAACTGCTTCATTGGCCACTTGTCATGCAAGTGCCACAATTTCTCTGTCACATATAACTAATTGATTTGATGTGAAAGGAAGATAAGAAACAAATAGATAGAAGGAATAAGTTGATCTTGCTGACTTGTTGCAGCTTCTCTCTGCTCCTTCAGACCTATAACACGCATGCTATGCTACAACAATTAATGACAAAACAACATAATGAAAAGCATGCTTACATTGGCTTCCCCAACACTTAGCTTGTTGATATGAAGCTCTGCTGCAAAACCAGACATCGTCATTGAATTCGCGTCATCAAATTACCCAAAAATGACTGTCAAATGGTCTCCATACAATTCGGACACTTTCAGGCCCAAGAGACACCTTTGCCTCAGTTACCGTGCCACAACATCTGCAATAAATGACTCATTATGGAATTAAGATGCTGAAGTTTTGCTCAAATTAGGAAACTAACATCACCACTGCGATCGTGGCATCATTTTACCTAAAAATGACTATCTCCACGTCTCGATCCGAGTCGAGCACTTTCTAGACCCAAGAGGCACCCTCGCCTCGATTTGCGTGTCAAAATACATACAGTCTGTACCGGGCCGTACGAGTTGCACAGGTGCGCTCCACTCTCGTGATCCATGCGCTAGCGTGTGGATCTGAATGCACACGCCGTGAACTTGAACCAAATGCCTCCTTTAAATAACATTTTTTGGGTAGTTATGTCATCAATGACATGCTTGGTGCGCTGGTAGCTTGGCTAAATTTAGGACATTTAGTTGGTGGAGGTCTTGGGGTCGAATCCCATGGACCTTACCATTTTGGCGAACAATTAAAACCGTTTTGGAGTGCGCCCCAGCTAAATATAGCAACATTTTTGGCGGTGGTTACATTTCGCGAAATGGCTAACTATAGCAGCGAATTTGGTGGACTGTTGCTAAACCGCCAGAGATTCTGGCGGATGTTTGGCGGAGGTTAAATATAGCGGAACTGCTATATATAGCAGAACTGCTGCCATATATGGTGGAAGTCTGTTCAATATATATATATTTTAAATATTTTTTCACGGGCCCTCATTGGGCATTTCGGGGGTGCCACATGGCATGTCCCCATTGGGCCACATGGTAGCCTTTAAGTCACCCACCTATACATGCTGATGTCACATTGGACATGTGGCACCTTCTGGGGGTGCCACGTGGCATCACCTGGGGTGCCATGTGTGTAAGGTAGATAGAG
>SNQJ01S0173838.1:0-20295 GCA_010110895.2 Picea sitchensis | reverse complement strand
TTTCCAAGGGACTATGGAAAAATCAATATGTGTGAAAGTTTGATTTGATAGACCTTCGCATAAAAGGTCAATGAAGGTAAATTTTGTTGTTTACTAGAAAATGGATAATTGTTGCATGATTGTTGGAAGGGGGGTGTACTAAGAGAGACCATGAATTCCATGAAAGAGAAGGTGAAGGGGACCAGGAATGGTTGTGTTAACTTCCACCAAAATAGTACCTTACTCGATTTTATTGCTCACGACGAGAACAATCCTCTGACCCAAAAATGAATTACAGTCAGGCTAGTAGGTGGGAAGACCTTGTTAAGAGTTAATGAGGAGATGGGGAAGAGAACCCCATATGTAAGGCTTTCATACCTGACCACGGACTCGAAATTCGAGCCACACACAATCTTGTTGAGGAAGGCAAGAAAGGAATGGTATGGTGGGCAGAGGGAGACCTACGAAGAGTGGAGAGACGAGAGGACAAGCTCTCATGTTCAAGGAAGAACTGGGGAATGGGAATTTTGGTCACAAGCAAATGGTTAGTCGGGTTATGATACAAGATGATAAACGAGGTTGGTCCTCCTTGCTTGGTATTGTGTAAACCATTGTCAAGATCCTGCGGGAGGAGGAGAGTAACCTCTATCTCGACTGTCACTAAACCGAAAGAAAGGATTATATCTCAGAGCCTCGTGGTCTAACTTGGGTGTGGCTAGTGGTAAATCTATTATGAGTGACTGAGCCTATGGTTGGGAGGAAACGAGCACCCCTTTTAGAAATTGTTTCATGTTATCTGGTTTTGATAAGTATTTTCCTTGTTTTATGTATTGAACTAGAATAATGGATGAATGCATGGATTTATACATGTGTATTTATAAATGGTTTCTGTGTGGAATGGTTATGATATGTGTATTCCTTCATCTCTTTGTGAACTTACACTTCTAACTGATAGTCTATATGCCCAACTTTCCTAAGGCTTCCTGGGACATAATCTTGTAAGACGGCCAAGATAGGAGATATCATGTCGACCTGAACCTTTTCATTTGAAGAGGATAACTCTTTCAAACTCCTTTTCATGTGACTGGGATTTCAAGACCAAGTCCTTAACCATTTCATGATAAATATCAGAAAGGATAATGAGGTTCAAGCCTTGAAAAGGGAAATGTCTTTGTTTGGAAGATGAGCAGATGAGATCCATTCAGGAGGACCCATATGACCAATACCTAGGAACCTTAGGCTAAGCCTGAGGGGACTAAGCTCCTTCTGACTTCAGAGCTCCACAAGTCCGAGACTTCGGAGTATCGACGGCCCTCATAGTCATAAACTAGTTGAAGATGACTGAGAGTTATGGTTACCCGTAAGGTTGATCGATGTTGGGCGGTTCCTCAGGTGGTTAGGTGAACCTATCTGACCAACTAAACCAGGATCCAAAACCCTGAAGACCAGAGCCACAAAAAACCCAGAATCATAGATCGAGGGATCCTTCGGTTTATTTCCCAGTCGTCGATATACTGGGGACACGTGGCACTAGCCCCTTTAGTTCTTATATAGGTAACTTCAGGAGATGGGAGGAGTTTACATCGTAACACTACCGAACTTTGAATCCCTGAGGTAACAAGAAACATAGATCTATAAGCCTACATGTTTGGGTCTCGACCATGAGATCTAAGAGATGTTAGAAGTCTCTCAGTCCGAGGTCACATGGTGTAGTGATGTCATCCAGGGTGGTGTGGATCCCAACTTGATGTGCCACGTGTCACCCGAATTCATGTGTATCGCGTACTCTATAGGCCCATTGGAACATAACACATGTCACCCTGACCCCTCCTACATGTTAGTTCCTGATATGTGTCCACCTAACCAAAGTGGTTGGTGAAATTACTAGAACTCTAGGAATATAGGACTTCAAGACCCCAGAGGATTTGGGATGTAGGATGGTAAAGAGAGACCGAATGGCTTGAAGGTCAGAGCCACGTGGTGATATTACAGGACTTCGAAAGTTCGTAAATCTGAGTGGTCTTGTGTGTAGATAGTAAAGAGGCGTGAAGCGTCAAAGCATTGAATTCCTCCATAGTTGATATAGGAGAAAGAGATTAAGTCCATTCATGGGATTGGACCATGGATGGTCTTCCACCATGGAGGGAGGAACTTGGAAATAGCATGTTTGAGGTGGATCCATGTGGGCGTCACGTGGCCCTCAACCAATAAACACCCAAATAACTTCAAAGAGATATATCCATTGGTTCTAGGCTTGGTTTTGAGCATGGATACCATGGTTGGAGAACTTTGGATGAGAAGAATGTGGTAGAGACTCCAAATGAAGGATTTGATCACTTAAGGAGAACCAAATTTTGAGGCCCCATCCCTAGGAAAGCCACTCAAAGGTCGGGTGTGTTACAAATTGGTATCAAATCATGGTTACAACACTTGGCCTTCTTGGGCTCATGGATGAGTTGTGTAAAAACCATATTTAAAGAACTTTAAGGGTGACACCCCACCTTACCTATTTCCTAAAGAGTCTGGTTAAACTCTTGCTGAAAAAAAGAATGAAATATTTCTATTGTGTGTGTGTATTTAAGAAATATGAATTATGTGTTGTTCATGAACTAATATACTATTAGCTAACAGCAAGTGTTTTGTCAGCACTCAAGTAGTCAGTGAATTTCAGAAAACTACGAGAATAAAGGATGTTGACACGCCATGAAGTGGGGATGGCTCCCACAATAGAGACGAAGAATATGATGAAAGGAGGGCAATGGAAACCCCTCTGGATCTGGTTGAAACTATAAGGAGCCTCATTGTAACATCCCCCATTTGTTATGACTACATGTGGCACAACGCAAAAGAATTGTTTTTGTTAAACAGGAAGGCAACAATGACAACAATTAATCAACACAACTTGACGGTGAACACAACACCCACAAATTAGGCAACAACCAACAACGACCCATCATACTGGCACATCATGCAATTGGACGAAACAAGTGAAATCAAATAAACAAATAAAATGACTAAGCTATGGGACAACATCAAGATCAACCAGATGCAACCAACATCAAATGACATAGGTAACTTGAACCTTCATGGCGATCGAGGAACAAGCACAAACAAGAGTGATAGCACATCAATTACAATGAGAATTACACCCACATCAGGAAGGACATGACTTTGGCTAGTTTATCATTCGCATCTATCAATCAGGGCACGCAATGATCCCCTCATCAGGAATCATGTTGTCACAAGTAGTAGGCATGACAGTGACCAAGGCGCAACATAACATATCCATACCAATAACCCAAGAAAAATCCAACACGCCAGGAGACCAAATTAACAAAAAAAAATACATGAAGACTATACCCAAGCACCCAATCGACAAGTCAACAAGACGCAAGGGAAATCTGACTACTATAACAATCATACATCACATTATATTCCAAAACAATCCTATATCAACATGGTTAATGGCGCAAAAGAAATCTAATCTTTAACCAATCATACCTCATATTAATTTCCTGAATCCACATAAGTCATACATTCCTTCAACTAATCTTTCTTTACCATTTATGCAATAACTACTTGATTTGTTTTTTAAAAAGAGAATTAGTATATTCACATAAAATAATCAATACTAATACTAGTGTAATGAGGAATGTAATGATGAATTACACCCTGTTTGCAAGTAAGAAGTATATTCTCTTATATGCACTAGTTATTCCATGGTGATGCTTGACTACATCAATCTATACAGATTAAAAATAATTGTATTCAAAACAAAAGTTCATCGTAACTATTTTCCAATTCCAAATATTAGATAACTATTTTTCCTAAGGATGAATCCATTATAACCAGACTAATCATGTACGTCTATTTATCTTGTTGATTTAAGGTAAAAGGCGAATCTTATAAGAACTGTATTGTTAGCCAAAGAATGAGTTACAGATTATTTTCCCTCTGATTTTTTTATACATAAGAGGGGGGGCAATTGTCTCTGGGAGTTTTTAGCATCCATGATTTATGCCAATTGATAAAAGAATTTTCATTTTCAATCCATAAATATATTTGCTAAATTTTAGTCAAAACGGAACGTTCACTTAATAAATCTATATATGAAATATGTCTTGGGAAGAAAGGATGAAAATGTCACACTGATGAATAAATAATGAATACCATAACGTTGTTTATCAATGATGTCACTGTCTAACCATAAAATCAATGTTTGTTAATAAATGGTTTCCAGGTAATGATATTGGTGTCCAACAAAATATCTCTAACTATTATTAATGGTTGTCTAGAAACAATATTTCTATCTAAAATATTTGTTGTCAACAACAATAGCACTATCTATTATTATTTGTTGTCAACAAGAGGTAGTTTCCTAGCAAAGATATCGCCTGGGGTTTCCAGGCTAACTCAGAGAAACAAGGGAATTAAATCGCTATCCATTAATGCTATTATATTACTCCTGTCCATTCCATTTTTGAGATCGCTATTTAACAATGATTTCACTGTCTAACAATATTATATCACTATCCATTAATGTTATTATATTATTTTTTTCCACTCCATTTCTGAGATTACTATTTAACAATGATTTCATTGTTTAACAATTTTATATCTCTATCCATTATATCCGTATCCGTTAATGCTATTATATTACTGTTGTCCATTCCATTTCTGAGATCGTTATTTAACAATGATTGCATTTTCTAACAATATTATATCGCTATGCGTTATTATATCTCTATCCATTAATGTTATTATATTATTGTTGTCCATTCCATTTCTGAGATCGCTATTTAACAATGTCTATAAATCTATGTCTAACAAAGATGGTATTTACATCGTTGTCTATAAATAATTGTCTATAAATCATCGTCTAACAATTTATAGAATTGATAGCATTGTCTTTAAATCTATGTCTAACAATGATAGCATTGATATCATTGCCTATAAATCTATAAATCTATGTCTATGAATCATTGTCTATAAATCGTTGTCTAACCATTGATAGCATTGATATCAATGTCTTTAAATCTATGTCCAACAATGATAACGCAGAGTTAAATATGATATAGTTGTATAAATAACAATAAGATCCATAACTAAGGAACAATAAAATCCAAACCATAATTTTGTGTAAAAACTGGGTGAAAAGGCTATGTAAAATGCCAAGAAAAGCATGGTGTGAGTGTTGTCTATAAAGGAGAACACAAAGTAAAATTTTGGGGCAGACACAAAAATTTGCATAAAAGAAAATGCAGAGATCAGAGGTTAATCATTTAGAGACGAATCAATCAAAACATAGAGATTCTCATTCACAATAAGGCTCAAAGACTAATCATTCAGTAATGAATCAATCAAAATGCAAAGATACTCATTCACAAGAAGGTGCAAATATTAGAGATTGATCATAAGAGAAAAACGCAAAGATAAGTAAGGGATATATAATTGGGAGAAAATTTATCCTTCACTTATTATCCATGCACATGAAAGAAGGGAATTTGAATCTCAATCTTAAACACTAGAGTGAAGACAGTCGATTAGTCTCATGATCGACTTCTTAGGAACAAACTAATAACTTAAAATATAAGGCACAGGAGATAAAAACACAATTTTTCTTCGTATTAAATCAATAAAAACAAAACAAAAAATTCATCTCAATCAGAGTTTGGGTTCGCCATGGGAAATCAATTCAAAATACATCGAGCATAAGTTTGGGATGAATTTAAGTTCTCTAATCATAAAACGCCGGGCTCATCAAGACAATTTGTTGAAATATAAAGATGAAATATCTTGATAGTGTTACGTTGATTAAACATAAACTTTAACAAAGTATAAGTACATTACTAAAGGTGAAGGAACAATATTTAAACTACCATTCAATACAAATATACTCATGTGTACCATAGCCAAATGTGAAGGCTCCGAAGTTTTTGTCTCGCGCACACTTCGTCGAGCTCTCGCTTGCCAACCGATGTGACCTCATCGGTACCTCTCAGCCAACACTAGGGGTACTCTTCTTCCCCCTAAGCTCCCCAAGCCAAAAAGGGGCCATGCACACAATACCAGATAATGCTAGCACCCATCTCACCTCACAAGGTCGATCTACCACTCGTTACTTGAGCTAGGTATCCCAACTCCCACAAGAGAAAGTTCAATCAAGATGAAATTTCAACAGCGTAACGTTACGCAAGCCAAATGATGTTCCATTATCCTCCTCCGCCATCTCTTTTATAGATTTTCCAAGTAATTAGTTTCCCAAATTCTCATTAAATTCCTTTTTCATTTAATTAATTTCGGAAAATCTCCCTCGTACACATGTCACTCGATCCCCTAGTTGCACCAGAAAATCAATTTTATTAATTAATTAAATATGCTTATTTCCCTCACCCACCAAGAGAATTCCTAAAAACACTCCTCGGTGTCCCAAAATTCCCTTACAATTCTTTAATGACTTACACCTTACTTAATTCCTAATTGATTTCATAAATAGAAGGTTCGAAATGCTAGATTCCTTACTAAGTTAGACATTCATCTTTTTATTTAAGTCTCCCATTTTATTTAAGTTTCCATTTTTCCTTAAGTTTCATTTTTCTTTTAAGTTTCCCCCTTTTTCCTATTTAACTAAAAATCAATTTAGCAAGTGTAGATAAAAACAACCATTTACCCTCTCTTTTTTTAACTAAAAATTAATTTAGCAAATGTAGATAAAAACAACCATTACCCCTTTTTTAAAATTTAATCCTCCAACATAATTTTGACTTTAATAAATAAGTTTGAATTTATTACTCCACTTCTTGTTGCATGTTTATTGATTTTGACCACATGTTCTACTTAGACCTAGATTTTAATTTTCACTAGGTTGGGCGACAATTTTTAAGGGAACTTTTAGTTATTAAATTTTTACTCATACCATCATCTATTTTAAGGCTGACCAGGCCCTAAGGAGGAATATTTTTCTAGGAACTAGGTTTATTAAGTTATTAGTGAAAATAGTGACATGCCCTTTAGGACGCACTACATGCTCCAAGGGTTCCACTCACCTCTTTTTGTTTTCCTTGCGTGACGTGCCCTTCAAGATGCACTACGTGCTCCAAGGGTGTCATTCGCCTCTTTCTTTTTTCCTTGCACGACGTTCCCTTCAAGACACACTACGTGCTCCAAGGGTTCCACTCGCCCCTTGATTGAATTTGTTAGATGTCAACTCCCTGGAGTCAATACTCTGCCAAGTGATCTTGTGGGAGACTAAGGGCCTCTAAGGAATAAGGCCTGTGTCTTATTGTGTGCCCCTTGGAATCACCATGAGCGGTTGTCACAGTCTTCCCTCATGACATCGTGGGTCTTCTCGAACTAGGTAATCATTAACCTAGAATTCGAGCCATGGAGGGAGTGCTATTAGGTTGCGGCAAGGATGCTGCTACACATCTCCCTCAATGTCTCTAGTTGTCGTGCATGATCCCTCTACTCCAATTGTGAGTCTATTCGGCAAGTTATCGTCATCCTGCATCCATCAATGAATCATGTCAGCAATAATAATCAATAATTGTAATATCTAATCATGTGTACATATGTCACATCAACAACATTCAAACCCCACAGTCCACTCCCTAACTTGATCCAGAGTCTAAAGGGTTTCATTGATGCCTCTGCATCCTCAATGTCCAAAGTCATACACACTCAGGAGAACCCATTCAATAGAACTTGTCTATGTAAATACAACAAAATAACATATTATCAAATCCATAATATCTCATAATCATAATCAAAACAACCAATAGTATAATAACATGGATCACTTGCAAGTAAGTGTCCTCAAATAATAACTTCACTCAGTGAGCGCAAGAGCGGGATGTTACACTCATGGCCTAATTATAGAGTTGCAAGGCCGAAAATGAGAGATTGATAAAGGAGCAAGAAAAACAAACGAAAATTAATGCAGTCTTGATGTAGATCTTATCTGATATACAGAGGTAGTTGCGGCATGGACCTGCAACCAGTCATGTGGATCGATGACATACAAAGAGAAGTCAAATTCCACCTAAGATTCGAAGACGTGGTCCCATAATTGGAAACACTAGGAGGAGTACCTCGAGGAAGGTCCAACTTAGAGACAGGGGACACTCATCGGGAGAGTCCTCTGGAAACGAAATTGGAAACTATGAGGAATATTCTAGTAGAAAAACTAGCTCACATTCTCAAAGGGAAGGAAAGAAGCAAAAGCATTCCAAAAGTCATGACCCTGAAGAGTTCAAGAAAGAAAAACCACCCTCTTTCAATGGAGATATTGAGAAGGGGGAAGAGGCAGAATCTTGGATGCTTCATTTAAAGAATTACTTCAAAGTCCATGACTACTCTGAAAACTTGAAGGCTCGAATAGCCATCTTCAATCAGAATGGAAAGGCTTCCATTTGGTGGGAAGACCTTAAGAATGTGAAAGGAATCCATGAAGAGGACTTATCATGGAAAAAATTTGAGAAACACTTCAATAAGAAGTATTTGTTATAGAAATATTTTGATGAGAAGACTAAGGAGTTATATGAACTCAACCTAGGACATCTCATCATAGAGGAATATATCAATAAATTCCTTGATTTGTCAAGGTATGTACCTTACATAAAGGATGAAAAGGTAAAATTGAAACTATTTATTAGTGGGTTACCTCAGACCTACTGGAACAATATTGAATTTGACGAGCCAAAGACCTTAGAAGACACTATTTGGAAGAAAAGGTTTTGGTACGAACAACTCAGGAGTCAAACAAAACCCTGTGAGGATTGGAAGAAGAAGAGTGGTTCTGGATTCAATAAGAAGGGGTTCAAATCCTTAGGATTTAAAAACTATAGGAAGGACTCTAGGATAATCCTTCCTACTAGAAGTGTATATCAGCAAAATTTCCCCTCCTAGAGTGGAAGTAAACCTTTTGGAGCAACCCCAGGAAAGACTGATAACCCAAAGAAGGAACTATTGAAATGTTTGGGTTGTAGAGAATAACATATACTGAGTGATCATCCACACAGATAGAAGAACAGTAGGAGAGTCTAAAACGTTAAAGACACTACCATAGTCAATTATTTGGCTAGGAGCATGCCACGGATTTATGCAGTCATGGATGATAAACAAGCCAACCACCAAGCTTTAGTGGTGGATATGGAAGGTATGATTGCCAACCATTTGGTTTCTATTTCAATTGACCTTGGTTCTAATTCGATTTATGTATCCCCTCAGACTCTTGATTAGTGTAGAATGCAACCAGTTAAACATGTTAAGCCATGGTTAGTACAACTAGCCACTGGCATCAAAAGAAAATTAGTAGAGATCATACCAGCCTGCCAATTCATTATGGATGGATTTCCCACCCAAGCTACCCTTAACATACTTCCCCTAGGATCTTATGATGTATTGATTGGTATGGAATGGCCAGTTGATTATAAAATGAATTTGGATTGTTACAGCAAAACCTTAGAATGTGTAAATGAAGAAGGGAGAAAGATAACCCTCGAAAGGATTCAGAAGCTTGTCTCAGTGAGACAAATATCACCCCTTCAAATCAAAATGTATTACAGAAAGGGATGTCCTCTATATGCAATATAGGTGTTGTAATATATTGAGGATGAAAAAAAAAACCTAGAGGACCACCTGGCCATATTAAGAGAGTATATAGACGTGTTCCCAGAAGAGGTATCGGGTCTACCTCCGAGAAGCGAAATTGAATTCTCGATAGAACTTGCACTAGGAACAGTGCCAATTTCTAGGACACCCTATAGGATGAGTACACCCAAGCTAGTTGAGTTCAAGCTACAGCTAAAGTAAATGATTGAAAAGGGCTACATCCGGCCCAATGTGTCTCCATGGGGAGCACCAGTCTTGTTTGTGAAGAAGAATATGGCACACTCCGACTGTGCATAGATTATAGATAACTCAATAAGACAACCATAAAGAATAAGTACCCCTTACTAATAATCAATGACTTGTTCGACCAACTAGGGGTTGCTTCCATTTTCTCAAAGATTGACTCAATGTCTAGATACCATCAAGTTCGAATCAAGGATGAAGACATCCACAAAATAGCCTTTATGACCAGATATGGTCACTATGAATTTGTGGTGGTGCCATTCATATTAACTAATGCCCCTGCCACTTTTATGTGCTTGATGAATAATGCACTCAAAAAATTCCTAGACATATTTGTATTGGTTTTCATTGATGATATCCTAATCTACTCCAAGAACAGTGAGGAGCATGAAGAACATCTTAGACATGTACTTCAAGTACTAAGAGAGCATCAACTCTACGCTAAGTTTAGAAAGTGTGACTTTTTCCATAAGCAATTCCATTACTTAGGCCATGTTATTTCTAAATAAGGAGTGGCAGTAGACCCTGACAAGATCAGATCTATTATGGAATGGCCTACCCCAAAGGATGTATCTGATATAAGATCCTTTATGGGCTTAGTAGGATACTATAGAAGGTTCATAAAAGAATTTTCCAAGATTGGTTGTCCAATCACTACCCTTCAAAAAAAGGCAGTTAAATTCACTTGGAAATCAGCATGTGAAGAAATATTTCAGACAACGAAATACCTTCTGACCCACGCACCCGTGCTGAAGATTGCAAACCCTGAAAAATGACCTCCTCATGTGTATAGATTCTTGCAAGGAAGGACTCAAAAGAATCCTTATGCAAGAAGGATGTGTAATTTTCTACAAATCCAAAAATTGAATGAGCATGAAATCAATTATGTGACCCACGATCTAGAGTTGGCTTCCATAGTGCATGCTTCAAAAATGTGGAGGCACTACCTCCTAGGTAGGAGATTTGTACTTATGATAGACCAATGTGGATTGAGGCACCTGTTTGATCAACCAAATCTCAATGCTAGACAAGCTATTTGGATGGCTCTCCTTACTGAGTTTGATTTCAAAATAAAACACATCAAAGGAAAGGAAAATAGGGTGGTCGATGCCCTTAGCATAAGTGTGAAAACAATTCACCTGGAAGAAGTGAGAACCTGTGAAATAGATATCAGGGAAAGAGTCAGGAATGCACAAGAAACATATGCATTCTTCAAGACTGTGACATCATACCTAAAGCAATAACCCACAAGGATAAAGTATGAAGGTTATCAGATGGTAGATGAAGGTTTGTTGACTTACACAAATAGATTGTATATCTGAAGTTGTGATGACTTGAAGAGATTCATAATGGACGAAATACACAAGAGACCATATACTAGTCACCCAAGATATCAGAAAATGATCACAGCCACTAGGAAACTATTCTATTAGCCTGGATTGAAAAGGGACCTAGCTGGATATCTAGCTAAGTGTCTAGAATGCCAGCAATTTAAGGCAGAACACTGGCACCCAGCAGGGTTGTTACAACCTCTACCAATTCTAGAATGGAAATGGGAAACCATCTCCATGGATTTCATCACTGGATTACCAAAATCGGCCTAGAAGAATGACGCCATCATGGTAGTGGTGGAAAAATCGAGCAAGTCTGCTCACTTCGTACCTGTCAAATCAACTTGCAAGGTGATATGTATTGCCAACATTTTCATGGAGGAGATATTCAGACTGCATGGCATGCCTAGGGATATTGTATCCGACGGAGACACAAAATTCACTTCAAGCTTTTGGAAATCCTTGATGCTTGGTTTTGAGACTAATTTTTTTTTTAGCACAGCCTATCACCCTCAAATTGATGGATAGACAGAAAGAGTAAACTAGATATTAGAATACATGTTAAGGATGCATGTAATGCATCGTCCTAAGAAGTGGGAAGACTACTTGTCGTTGGTAGAATTTGCCTACAATAACGATTATCAAGAGTCGCTGAAGATGAGCCCTTTCAAATCCCTCTATGGTAGACAGTGTGAGACTCAAGTCAATTGGAGTGATCCAATAGATAGAATTACAACCTGACCCGAAATGCTAAAAGAAATGGAACAACAAGTGATTCAGATAAAGAAAAATCTAAAAATTTCTTAGGATAGACAGAAGAGTTACGCCAACTAAAAGAGAACTCCCAGAGAGTTCAAGACATGAGACCATGTCTATCTCAGAATTAGGCCCAGGAAGAGTTCCCTGAGAATGGGAGCTTGTGCCAAGTTGGGACCTCGATATTGTGAACCTTTTGAAGTCTTAGATATAGTGGGACCTATATCCTATAGGCTAACACTCCCTCCCACAGTAAAGGCACATAATGTTTTTCATGTTTCATTATTGAAGAAATATGTGCATGATTCTAATCATATAATTGACTGGTTTGTGATCCAGGTGGAGATGGAGGGAGAATTCCTTCCAGAACCTCAATGCATACTAGACAAGAAGGAAACCCCACTCAAGAACCAAACCATTGCAGAGGTCAAGGTGCGGTGGAAACACTTTGGCCTAGATGAGGCTACGTGGGAAATGGAGGATGCCATGAGACAGGCATATCCATTTTTGTTAAGTTCTATATATACAAAGCAAGTTGACAGATAGAACATTGAAAATGATGTTCCTTTAAAGGGGGAGGTAATTGTAACACCCTATTTCCCCCAGTTTGTAAATATAACTATATTGGTCAAGGGACTATGGAAAAATCAATATGTGTGAATGTTTGATTTGATGGACCTTTGCATAAAAGGTCAATGAAGGTAAATTTTTTTATTTACTAGGAAATGGATAAGTGTTGCATGACTTCTAGAAGGGGGGTGTACTAAGAGAGACCACGAATTCCATGAAATATATGGTTAAGGGGACCAGGAATGGTTGCATTAAACTCCACCAAACCAGTACCTTAATGGATTTAATTGCTCAGAACCAAAATAGTCCTCTCATCCAAAAATGAATTACAGTCAGGCTGGTAGGTGGGAAGACCTCCTCAAGAGTTAATGAGGGAATGGGGTACCCCATCTGTAAGGCTTTCATACTTGACCATGGACTGGGAATTCGAGCCACACGTAATCTTGTAGAGGAAGGCAATAAAGGAAGGGTGTGGTGGGCATAGGGACACATGCAAATAGTGCAGAGATGAGAGGATAAGCTCATGGGTTCAAGGAAGAACAGGGGAATGAGTGTTTTTGTTATAGGGAAATGGATAGTCGAGTTATAATACAAGATGATAAATGAGGTTGGTCATCCTTGCTTGGTATTGTGTAAATCGTTTCCAAGATCCTGTGGGAGGAGGAGAGTAACCTTCGTCCCTACTCTCGTTGAACCAGAAGAAAGGATTATATCTCAAATCATAGTGATCTAGCTCAGGGGTGGCTAGTGGTAAATCCATTAGGAGTGACTGAGCCTATGGTTGGGAGGAAACGGGCACCCCTTTCAGTAGTCGCTTCACGTTATCTGGTTTTAATAAGTATTTTCCCTTTTTTATGTATTGAACTGGAATAATGGATGAACGCATGGATTTATACATATGCGTATTTATAAATGGTTTCTATATGGAATGGTTATGATATGTGCATGTCTTCATCTCTTTGTGAACATACACTTTTGACCGATAATCTGTATGCCTAGCTTAGACCCTGAGGCTTCCTGGGACATAATCTTGTAAGACAACCGAGATAGGAGATATTGTGTAGACCTGAAAAATGTTCATCTGAAGAGGATACATCTTTCATACTCCTTGTCATGTGAGCGAGATTTTAGGCCCAAGTCCTTAACCATTTCATGATAAAGATAAGGAAGGATAGCGAGGTTCAATCCTTTAAGAGGGAAATCTCTTCGTTTTCAAGACGAGGGGATGAGATCCATTTGGGAGGACCCATATGACCAATACCTAGGAACCTTAGGCTAAGCCTGAGGGGGATAAGTTCCTTCTGACTTTGGAGCTCTGCAAGTTCGAGACTTCAGAGTATCGTCGACCCTCATAGTCATAAACTGGCTGAAGACGACCAAGAGTTACGGTTACCTGTAAGTCTGACCAACGTTAGGCAGTTCCCCAGGTGGTGAGGTAAACATATATGACCAACTAAAGTAGGATCTGAAACCCTAAAGGCTGGAGCCACGAAGAACCTAGAACAGTAGATTAAGGGATCCTTCGTTTTATTTTCCAGTCATCAATATACCGGGGATGCATGGCACTATCCCCTTTAGTTCAAAGATCGGTAACTTCGATATATGGGAGGAGTTTGCATCACAACACTCCTAAATGCCAAATCCCTGGGGTAACAATAACTGTAGATCTATAAGCCTATGTGGTCGGGCCTCAACCATGAGATCTAAGAGATGTTAAAAGTCTCTCAGTCTGGGGTGATGTGGTGCAGTGATGTGGACCCCAGCTTGACGTGCCACATTTCACCTAGATTCATGTGTATCACATACCCTATAGGCCCATTGGATCGTAACACATGTCACCCTGACCCCTCCTACATGTCAGTTCCTGATACGTGTCCGCCTAACCAACATGGTTGGTGAAATAACCAAAACTCTAGGAGTCTAGGACTTCGGGACCCCGGACGATCTCAGATGTAGGATGGTAGAGAGATACTGAACTACTTGAATGCTGGAGCCACGTGGTGAGATTACGGGACTTTGGAATTTCAGAAATACGGGTGGTCTTCTGCGTAGATAGTAAAGAGGCATGAAGCGTCAAAGAATCGAATTCTTCCATAGATGATATAGGAGAAAGAGAGTAAGTCAAGTCATTGGATTAGAAGGTGGATGGTCTTCCACCATGGAGGGAGGAACTTGGAAATAACATGTTTGAGGTGGATCCACGTGGGCATCACATGGCCCTCAACCAATAAATGCCCAAAGAACTTTAGAGAGAGATATCCTCTGATTTTGTGCTTAGTTGTGAGGATGGAGACCGTGGTTGGAGAATTTTGGATGAGAAGAATGTGGTAGAGACCCCAAATGAAGGATTTGATCACTTAAGTAGAACGAAATTTTGAGGCCCCATCCCTAGAAAATCCACTCAGGGGTCGGGTGTGTTACAATATAGTTATGCGACATAACCATAATTCCATACAACATATCCATATGACATAACCATAATTACATATGTCATATCCATACGACATTTATGTTCATCACATAGACATACAACATTTATGTTCATCACATAGCCATACGACATAACCAATGTCATGAAAAAAACCATATTTCCATAATGTGAAAAACACAGCCTCGTCATCGTAATGCAATGAACATAACCATATTGTCACAATGTGAAAAACATAGCCTCGTCTTATTAATGTGATGAAAATATACCCCTCGTCACAATGTGATGCAAATATCCTGTTGTCGTAATGTGACAACCAATGTCGTGTCATCGTAGTGTGATGAACATATCCCTATCATCACGGTGTCATGAATATATGACATTTATGTTCCTCACATACTTGTATGACATAGGATGAACATATGATAGTTATTCTCATCACATAACCACTTTTTACTTAAATGTCATGTCATCACAATGTGATGGGCATAGCCCCATCGTCGCAATATCTCTGTCATCATCAATATGTGACAAACAATACTATGTCATCGCAATGTGATGAACATAGCCCTGTCATTGCAATATGACACAAATATCATGTCATCATAATGTGATGCAAATATCTTGTCATCGCAATGTGACGACCTTAGCCCCTCTATCACAATGTGACGAACATAGTCTCATCATAACATTTTTGTAACAACCCTGGTTAAATATATGCTTAGGGATTATTAAGTAAAATTAATTAGATAATTAATTGTCCTAATATGGTTTTAGTTAAATAATTATTAGTATTAATAATATTAATTAATTACTTATTTATTAATCAATTGACTCATTAAAGGTTGTGTAATGAATTAAAGGGGCTTAATAATTTTAATTTATTTCATTAAATACTTTACGTATGCAGGGGGCAAAATGAAGCATTAAATTAAGGATAAGATGATAAAGAAGGGGGGTAAGGTAATAAAGGAGGAGATAAGGAAATTAATAAAGGGGAGGAGAGTCGGTGAAGGGGGAGATATGACGGGGAAGAGTCCTACGGGAGAGGGGGCATTATTTCTTTGGAAGGGAGAAGACTGTATGTTTGGTTTGCTTATTTTTCTGGTGTTGGGAGTTTGGTTTTGGGGTTTTTGAGAATAATTGCAGGGGGCACTGGGTTGCTAGGGGTTTTGGGCACGGGGGCCAGGATTGCTTTCGGTATTCTAGAGCTAGGGAGCCGGACAGGATTCTCCTAGCTGGCTAGGAGTTAGTCGGTTTGGGCAGGGTTTGGTCAGTGCATCAAAATGGGCAAGGAAGCAGGGAAAGAACAACTAGATCAGCGGGAATTAGCATCAGAAGGAGGTATTTTAATTATGAATTTGCTGAGTTATATTCATGTTGTAGATAAATTTTAATTTATGATGAATATTTATGAGTATATGATGGTGAATGAATTATTTATGCAATGAGAAAGGAATTATATGTTTAATTGTATGATTTTTTTGGATTTAATTAAATTAGGTCTCTACACATGTTATTAGAGCCCTGGTTCAAAATATGGAGCCAAGGGCCTACCCACCTACCCAAACCCTTAATTAGATATAAATCTGGGACAAGCTCCAGCTCCACCTAAGCTCCACCTAACCTGCAAGCCAAGCACACAAAATTTTTTTATACACACATAAAAATATATATAAAAAAAAAAAGAATATAGAAAAAGTAATAAAAGCAGGCACACATGTTACACTGCAATCACCAAAAGAAGCACCACATTTCCATCTGTTGTTAATATGTTATTTCTTAGAGACTGCAATGTCAAAGGAAATAATTTAACCATGCCAAGCTGAGAAAATAGATATAATCTACCATAGCTGCAAGGTAATCATCGAAGAAGGAAAAACAAGTAAAACACATATATTTAGAACATTAATTCTTAGGTACACACATCACCTTTAACCAAGTAAACAATCCCTAAAATATCATGATAGAGTTGTCTTTCGATGATATAATGGGCACTTGAAAACAAATGAGTAATTATTTTGAAACTTTCATTCGCATGGGATGTGAATACTAAATTTATTAATCCAACAACATATTGGATCTTTGTTAGAGTCTAGTACTCATTGTAATTGCCATGAAAGAACTCTCTCAGAAGGGAAAGACAAATAGAGGTGGACATTCTAATGTCTGAACTCTCCATCCATAGACAAATTTGGAGTTAGAGTCCATGATACTAAATAACTATTGCCTGTTTAAACTATCTGCATACCTTGTGTTTACGAGCAAACTCTTCGAGTTGTTCCCTAAAAGTCGCAAGTTGTTCCATAAAGTCTTTCTGTATAGTAGCTATGTTTTCCCCAAGATCCCTATATTTATCAAGAGCTGCAGCAGCATTTTGAATACCTGAAATTCCCGGTCAGTGCCTCATATTGGCAAATTTCAAAAATATTTTGGAGGTCCATGGGTTTTGAACCCATGACCGATTGCATAGCCCAAGCGCTTTGAGGAATGGTGTTGAGGCCCAATTTCTAGTTATTGAAACCAACCCTAAAATGGATATGCTCTAGATGAAAAATCTGCATGCAAACTTTTATTTTTGGTGAGATCGACTTAGTAAATAGTAGCTACAGGATGAGATTTTGATTTGGGAATAGAATTACCTTTTTTTTTAGGGGTTATTGTTAACAACAAGGTAATGGATGGAATGATTCCCAAATCATCACTTGGGTGATTTATTCTTAGCACATATTATCAATAAATTTAGTAAACAACAATTTTTTTCCAGGGAAAGCTCATCCAAACAGCAAGTCAATCCACAGTTAAGAATGCATGCACACCAACACAATTAGCATCGAACCACAATCCATAACAATGTACAAATCAAAGCCAAGTCATATGGAGAAGGAGCCATCGGGGGCCATTCATAGTGCTCTACGTGACCTAGCGCTAAGTAATACAGAAATAATACAACGCATAGTCCCTTAGATGTGTTCCACTGTTGCTAATACAAGCAAAAAGAGCACTCAGAATTCAACAACATTAATCAAATATCATATATAGAGTGCAAAATAAATGTAGTACTCGTCACTGCCTACGTTTATACAGTGATCATTTGCGTCCTCTATCAATTTTGAAGTGAAGTATATCAAATTTCAATCAATCCCTTAGAAGTGTTTACCTGTTGCTAATATAAGCAAAGAAAGAAATCAAAATCCATCAACTTTAACTAAATACCATATATAGGGAGCCAAAGTCAGCGCACAAACCCTAGTTTAAAAAAAAAAAAATGAGCACCAGGCATAGTGCGCATCGGTTGAACAACCTGTGCCAAAGTTTATTGAGTCTGTGGGGTTCGAACCTCGGACCTCCCCATAGACGCACTAGAACCCAGCAACAACAACACAAGTCAAGCATACATAACAATCAAGTTAGCAGCCAATTGAATTCACGTTCCTATGATAAATGCAACAATAAATGGCAGGTGAGGCTACGCATTCAAAGAGGCATAGCACCCGATGTTTAAAATCCACTGTCATACAAAGGAAAAAGATCAAACACACAATACACAAGCCCAACGCACATTTCCAAACTCCATTTCGTATAAGAGTACGACCCCAGCCGCCGCAACGACTACGAGGAGTACCGACAGGAGCGACGTTGTCGGGTTGCCAAGGCGGAGATGCGCAGGGAGCTGGAGAATCACATCCACTATCATACAAATGGAGAACCATAAACCACAAAAATTACATAATATAGCACCAACCCATGCAACAATAAACCAGAAATCAAAAAAAACATTTTCTAGGTTGGTTACATAAAAACCTAGAAAACCCATTTAAATCTCAAGTAGGACCCCAAAAAGAAATCAGACAACTATATTATTATGAAGAAGCTCCCTCATATAAAATATTAAGAAAACCATAAATGAGACGAGACCAGAGATTCCACACACTGTACAAACTAAAAAAAAAAAAACGTTATACGAAGGGAGAAACCCAGAAAGCAAATCCTAGCGCCAAACGCCAAACCCATGGCTCCACACCCATTGAGAGAGAGATATCCATAGCTTAGTGACCAAGGCCGAGGGAGTAACTGAACCCTTGGCCATGCATAAACTCCCTCCTTCAACCTCTCCCTGCAAAAGCACCAGACGTCCGAGCAAATGAGAAAGGAATGGTGGCGTTTAGGGTTTAAATGATAACTTTTTTTATTATTTTCCGGAAATAAGGAGCAACACGTGGATCGCATGCGAGGTCTAGGCCTATGAGGTAAGTTTTTATATATTTATCTATTTCATTTATCCATCAAAAAAAAAAAATTTAATTAAATTCTTATCCAAAAAATATATATATAATAAACAATTCTATAGTTTAGATAAATTAAATAAATTAGGTTTTATTTTAAATTAGGGATTTCAAAATTTAAATTAATTAATGAAAACTGCATATTTATAAAATAAAAAAAATGTTACTTAAGGGGGTGATATGGGTTTTGAACCCACGACCACCCACCAATACTAAGCCTTAAGAAATGGCCAAACACCAACGTGCCACACATATCACTTTTACAAATAAATTCACATACAAATAATTTAATTATCAATAGTAGCAAAGTACTACCCTGAAGAATAATCTCTGATTATCCAAGCGTCAAGCTCATGAGACCTTACACACACCTCATCGAGCCAATCGTTAAGCCCTTCCATTCCATTCCACTAGTCAAAGCCAACCACTAAGCTCCAATGCCTGAAAGCCACTCTACAATCCTCAAGACTCACACTTGCAGCCACCGAGACACACAATTCAACGCATATGTACAATGTGCCAAGGAAATCTCACGAGTCAAGCATCGAAGGATAACCTAAGACTCATTTCATCGACATTAGGATGGAAGCCACCTTATTTATTTGTAAACGTAAAGTATAAGGACTTAGAACAAGATAAGCGGGAGGAGGCTTCATGCACACTAGGAGGGTAAGTTAGAGGAATTAGCGAGTGGGGTATAGTGCCAGCATAACTACCAGGCAAAGGAGTCAATAGTTTTCTTAGGTGAAGAAATCAATCTTAGATGCTTTAACCCTAACCTAGCCAATCACCTAAAGAGAGTAATGTTTGTTTATAGACAAGTAAAGAAAAACTTATGCCTAACCCCGTTTTCTAGTTTAAGTTGCACAAATTTGAAAATGTCCTTGAACTCACCCTGACAACTTTGGTTGATGTCGGTTAAATCATATAGGATGGTTAGGACTCGAGGGAATCAAAGCAGAGGAGTATTTTCGCAGGTACCGCCTGTTGGTTGTGGAGCCTGATTATCTTCCTGATTCAGAGGTCCTTGCTTTCAACCATGTTTATACCCCATGAAGTATTTACACCCCAGAAGTATGTACACTCTTCC